>OOFE01013238.1:0-18942 GCA_900323365.1 Monocentris japonica
AAAGAGATGAAGGAGAGAGGAGGGTGAATACTGTAGCTAGAAGTTAAATAGCATTGTACGGTCAAAAGCAACCCTGAATTAAAACATTTAGCTGGGGTCTCTTTTGCTGTATATGAGTCTCTTCCATGAGTGTACTAGCTGGGAGACTGGGGGATGTGGGAGAGGGTCTGGATATGATGGCTGGTCGCCAAGTTGGCAGCTTCAAGGCTTCCCAGTAGGACACAAATTGTCACATGCACCAGTGGCCAAACCCAAACCACCATGACCATGGGTGGAAGTGACATCATGCGCCACGGCTTGGCAGGCAGCGATGATGGCATTATAATAGCGATGGCGTCGCGCTGGAGGACAGAGCCAAGAATCAGTTAGCCAGTGAGGGAACTACATGGGGGTGCACTGAACGATGAGAAAGAAGAGGGAGGATTTGTCTTTTTTGTGGTGAAGGTGAATTGATCAAATTTCGCAAAAATATGGAAGCAAACTTTTCCAGTACATGTAATATATTATAGGATAAACTAACTGACGAACTAACTAACTTTATTGCTCTCAGGACGCTGAAGCTCTACGCCCAGCGCTGGGGCTTTCAAACCAATAACACTCCCGAAGCATCCTGAATGTGTGTTTATAAACAAGACTCAATATTATTGTGATGTCTGAGCTGAATTCGATAGATTCCCTCTCTGTCAGTCGTGCATCCGCTGCAATACGATCCGAAATTACCTTCACCGGCAACAGGAGACGGGCACAGCTCATTCTCTCTCTCTGCCCTAGCGCTCTCGCTGCCTCTCTAACTTCATCACAGGGGCTTGACGGGGCTCACGAGGGGCCATGTGAGTCTGAAAACACCCTGGTCCATTACTCAGAGTGAGAGGCTAACCTGGAGTTAGAGTGTCTAGGCTACCTCCATCAGAGTCTCGTGTCTGGCTGGAAGCTCTCCCTCAGAGGCTTTTGGCTTTAATGGACTCTGCTAAACACATTCTCTCTATATTACCTTTAGGATTGGCCCCTATCTGGTTTCTATACGCCCTGTTTACACACGGCTCAAGCTCGTCCTGCCTCCCTCTCTCCTGCTCTTACTTTCTCTTTCTTTTCTTTGTGTATTTCTTTGTACTCTTTCTCTATATTTCTTTGTGCTGTTTTATAGACAAAGATGCTCCCTTTTCCCCCTTGCATGTATCGGAGTTAAAAATGGACCTCTAGCCTGAGTTTGCACCGAACATTTTCCACGGCACTCTGCCTGCTCCTCCCTAGAGGGCCAGATTATAGACCACATTAGGGGAAACACCTCATTCATTCACACACATAACCCTACATCACGGCAGATCGTCTGGCTGAGACAGTTCATTGACTCTGGAATATCCATCATTGTTTTCCCTGTCCTGTTCAAGGCTCCCACGTGTGCGTCTGGTTCTAATGACTGCAAGTCACACACGGACCTGTTATAGCTTGTTAGACCAAAGGGTGCCAATACCACACTGGAAATTTTTACACATTATAAATACTGTTTTTGTTTTGTTTTTTTAAACCTGTTCTAACACTGGAAATTGCTTTTGTCATTAATTGTACTTGGTTGTCACAATGCATGCAATAGAATGTATTGTAATATGTAATAGACATAAAACACACATAAAACCATCCTTCTCAGGGGAATGCAACCTCCACCTTGAAAATGATTAAGTTGTGTTGTGTTCAGAGTCTCACACAATAACAGTTTGTTGATGAATAAGCTCTGAATAGCTCAGACAATAACCATATTGACCACGAAGAAAGAAGCTATTTTTCACTTAAAGGTCACAACTGTGTTCTGCCTGACACTTGTTTTATGTATTTGGCACTGGTTTGCTCATCATCAGATATGGAATTAGATCATTGGTGTCTTGAACTCAAGATAAAAGGAGCCATGGCATTTTATGCACTAAATGGATTATTAGTTCTCAATGCAGTAGATTGGGTGGGAATGGGATTCACTTTGTGTGTGAGTGTGTGTGTGTGTGTTATTTTTTTATTTGATCTGGCGGCTGATTTTGCGTGTCAACCCAGGGACAGACAGGGAAGACTGTTCTCATACACAGCTGTATGTCCAGAGGCTGTTGACTGGCCACCTCTTTACACGGCCCTCCACAACAGCGTATTGTTTGGCCAAGTGAGAACTGTACTCTCTCATTAAGGCCACTGGGTAAGAGGATGGGAACTGAGGAGCGGAAACCCATGACACCTCTGAGTCCCGCTCAAGGGAAGACACTCATGCTGAACTTGTGTGTGGGTATGTGTCAAGACGGTGAAAGGATGCTTCACGCCAGATACAGAGCCCGACTGAGGCTGTGGGAAAGAGGAACACAATCTCAGTAAGCGAGAACAGGAGTTACAGTGTGACCTTATCGTTTGATATTTTTGCTGAGACTTTATAAGGCTACCATTTCTGGTAAAAAATAATATCAGGGAAATGGCTCCCTCTTGTGGTGGGAAGTGCAATGACCTGTAGGACATTACATTACAGTCATTTAGCAGACGCTTTTATCCAAAGCGGCTTACAATAAGGACAGAAAGTGAATCTACTGGTCTCAATCAAAGCTTGTAAGGAGGAATATCTCACAAACACTTATCACTCTGATAGTCCCACTTGGTCCCACTTACCGGAACCGCTCAAACTTTTTATTGCCATCCTCTGAGTTTGGACTGCTGTTGCACTTTAATTTTGATCAGTAATTATGATCATAAAGTTTGCGGATCAGTCTGAGTTCCTTTGGATGACAGCAGAGGAGACATCTGTGTGCCCACAATGTACAGGCCGTGGAGCTGTTCTCCCTGTGGTTGCCTCCAGTGGAAAAAACATAATGGCCTTTAATTGGGACTTTAATTGTGTGTGGTGCAGCAAGAACATTGACTACAAAACTGGTGGTATTTGAGTGCATACATTCATCTTTTGTGTGAGTATATGTGTTGCTCACCAAATCCTCTTCCGCTCTTGGCTTATGAAACGCAGCAGCGAGAATCAGAGCAGCTAGTACCGTGCCAAATCATATATGTCATGATCTACATAATAATGCCGTTTCTTTTGCCTATAGGGGAAGAAGTTAATGGGTGAGTCAAGCTCAGTGAGGACATGCATACACTCGCT
The DNA here is from genome assembly GCA_900323365.1 of Monocentris japonica. NCBI lineage: Eukaryota > Metazoa > Chordata > Actinopteri > Trachichthyiformes > Monocentridae > Monocentris > Monocentris japonica. Next base: position 3,119 of record OOFE01013238.1, read on the forward strand.
TGTGCTGACACAAAGATGCATTTGGAGCTAGTCATTTTATAGCAGTCCCATCCAAATAGCTCTGCTTCCTCCATTCATCCGTGCCCTTTGGATATGTCTAACGGCAATGGGAGCCTTGAAAACAATGGAAAGCATTTTGACTGCGAAGGACAGCTGATAATGATGTCCTATAAGCATTGGCTTCAGCTGAAAATTTGGTTGGTGACATATGACCCTGTAAGGGATTGCTGGGGAGATTGATTTCTCCCTCAGCATGTGTATAGATGCAGCAATTATTTTTCATTTTGGCAACATCACAGAGATGCTCTCACCACACTCCAAGGCCTTATCATCAGCCAGTATATTCTGTTAACAAGTACCTTGTCCGACACACACTGGAAATGATTGGAAAGCATATGAGAGAAAAATTAGAGATAGTGGATGGATGGGAAGAGTAGTCCAAATGGGGAGAAGAAAAAGGTGGCAGGGCATATGTTGAACACAAGGGAGGGAGCATGGGAGGAGGAGGAGGAGGATGGAGAGCAGAGAAAGAGAGAGATGAAACACGACGGGTTGTGCCTGTCATGATTTTACTGGCACCAGTGGAAGCATTTGGATGAGACGGAAAACAAGACGCCATCTCGTGTTCCATTCATGTATGCAGTACCTTGGCCTCTACTTCATGCACACACACACTTACACACATACACAAAACACACACAAAGTGGGGCAGGAGCTTGTGTTTCTAGTCCAGTGACAGCGGCCTGTAGTCGGGGTGGTGGGGCTTCAGGAGTAGCTCCTCGTATTGGAGAAGCATGTTTGTGTTGGCCCCGAATTAATAACTTTTCATTTAGTGCGGAAATGACAGGAATAGTAATTAAGGAAATGGAATGATTTTATTGGCCATGATGTTTATATTAAGTTCCAGATGTGAAGCAGCTGCTGGCGCGCTGAGATGCCCTGCCCCCAAAGCACTATCTATAGGAGCTCTTATTAAAAGCAAGATAACAACGCCAGCCAAATGCAGTTCTGCATGTACAAAAACGTACAGTATCTCATCGCAGCGGGTAGCAATCTGAACTAATATCATGTCCCGTTTGATGAATGGGGAATGGTTATGAAGCACCATGAGGCCTTGTGCAGTATTTATAAACGTGCCCCTATAGTGTCATTTATTTGCAGATATAACGTTACTCTATTTCAGGCCTGATTTGCCTGACTGGAAAAGTTAATATTGAGAAGTGGTTGTTCAGCGTTCTTGGGTGGCCCCAACCCATGCAAGTCCCATGTCTTACTGTACTGAAGTTCAATATCCCCTAAATGGCAATGACAGCTTTGCCGAGACCCTCATATTGAGGATTGTGCGGCCCAGAGCCAGTTTGGATTCAAAATTTATTTCAAATCTGTCTCTACTGTTACATAGTCAAGCTGAGTCCACACTTTTCCTGCCACCAGGGAAGCAAAAACCCCTTGAGGGGAGTTATTGGTTAACATATGACGACTACTCCAGAACCTTAAGATTGTTCTGGAGGTGTAGATGACATTTACAAAGAGATTAACAGCGCTTGGGTAGAAAAAAAAAAAACACCAACACACGTATAAGGCGCATACTCTCACATATGTTATTTACTGGGGTCTGGAAAGCACAGTCATGTAAGCCACCCTCAAAGCCTGTTCTGCACTGTTCTGCACACTACCATTCTGAGTTGGAATAAAATGCAGTGAAATTGCTATTCTGCTCCGTTCTCTTCTTTCAGTCTCTTTACATTGCCGTTCCACTGTCTTACTCGTTTATTAAGAATATGTTTTGTCTGATATTTTCTCTTGTGCATGGCAATAGCAGGGCCCCGCCCATTACTATGGCCAATGATGTTTTGTTCTGCTGTGATGTGCTCCCATCTGGTTTCCAGTGAAAATGCATCACTCCATTAACATTGCCTGTGATCTAGAGGATGCTTTAATCTAAGACTATAAACTCCACTTAATTACATCCTCCAAAAGAGCTCTATTAGTATAACGCAATCAAACAGGGAGCACATCCATTTTGGCAAGTCAAACATGCTCAAATGGCTCTTGAAAATGTTTACTTTTGTCTTCTGATCAGATCATAGAATCATATTCAGAAGTCTCTGTTTTCCAAGGCCCTGATTTGATTCTGTGTTTTGTGGGAAAAATACGATGCATTGATAATTGGAATGAGATGCCATTTCTGTGCAGCAAAAAAGACCATAACAATTGAGTTTATGGGGACTCTAAACAGACTCTCTGTGTGGCACACTGATGACTTTATGCTTGACCTTTCATGCTTTTCACTCTATTACCTCCAGTCATATTCATAATCACTGTCTGTGTGCATTGTGCCAGTTTGGTCTAGCAGTGTTTTTGCTATGAGTAAAATCTTCAAAAGGGAGCAAGATGGTCTGGTTTAAATTTTCATACAAAGACATTATTATGAAACACTAGATGCCAAGCATTGACTTTTGTCATAGTGTCATGATAAAAAGATTCAGCATGCACACAACTGGCACAATGCTACAATGATTCTTACAAATCTCTGTTGGTGATTCAACAGGGTTTTCTCATTGTTTTCATGAGTAATGACTTGCCTCTGATGGCACAAATCCGCAGCAGTGTTTCCTAGTTGTTAGAAAGAATGACCCAGGACGAGAAGGTCAAGGGATCAATTCCTGTGATAACCAGTGTCCATTCTTGTCAAAGTCTCCCTGAAATAAAATGCTGAAGATCTGCAGGGGGTGTACAAAATAACAGAAACACATTTCCCCTTTTCCTTCAGAACAGCGCCAGTTCCCGCGTAATGATATCATACAAGATCTGAACTGTGCATAGTTTTTTGCGGGATGAAGGAGGTGGAAATCTACTTCACACTCTGTGCTTCAGAGCGTCCCGTAAAGGTTCAATCGTGTTTAGATCTAGTTATTGGGGAGGTAATGTAAGCTATTTGACTTAATTCCGGTGTTCATGAAACCACTCTAGCAGTATTTAAGGGGGTTATTATCACAAGCATATGAGAATATCATGAGAGAACAGTGTTTGTACCATAGTTTGCATCTGGTCCTGTAAAACATACTCATATTCCTTGGCCGTTATACAACCTTGCAAAACAATCACTGGACCTAATGACTCCCATGAGATGGCTACCCATACCCTTACAGATCCACCACTATCTTTAACAGTTGACAACATTGTGAACTGAATGTATCCTTTGGCTGTCTTGAAATGTAAACCCATCTGGATGAAGGAAAATAGGTGAAAGACAACTCATCAGACTATATATTATGTTTTTCTATTGCTCGGGGGTCCTGGTTTTGTGCTCTTTACAATGGCAGTGGCAGCCCTGCCATAAATACCAGCTTTGTGAAGCTCACAGTGTTCGTTTTTGAGACTGAGTCACAATTCTGTGGTAATTTTTAAGGCAGTAGTTTTGTGGTGTTTGGAAACAGTCCTGTTTAATGTCCATCTATGCCTGTTGGTGAGCTCCAACTTGCAGCCACTATTCCTCTTTGCCAATGCAGTTTGTCTGTGTTTGGCATGTGTTGTCATGATTTCCAAAATGGTTCCCCTAGCAACATTGAATAATGTTGCAGTTTCTGTGACTGATGCACCTGCAAGATGGACACTGACTATTTGGCCTCTTTGGTACTGTTAGTTGCCTGATTTTTATTTGAAAACTCATATAAAAGTGGTAATTGTCAGACCTCTTTCAAAGCTGACACATACTGCCAATTGGAATTCAACTTAATATGATTTACATGAGTAGCTGCCTTTGTAATATTGATTTAGTTACTAATTTAGTTACTAAGTCCTTTTTCATGTGATGTTTTTTGTGCACGCCCTCTGTGGGCACTACATCTGTCTGCCCCTGCACTCTTAATCTGAGGTTAAAATGCATATGGACTTACATAGATATATATATATAGCCTACCATGCTTCCATCATATAAGGTCATACAACAGGCAAAAGCTTGGGCTTATATTGATTTGTCAGATACTGGAGCTGCAAATTCTATCAAAATTGTATCTTTGTGCAGGGTGAATAATTTGCAAGTGAAATACAGCTCTATTGTACTAGTTTGAAAGAGATCTGTTTAATATTAGAAAGTAGACATGGATTGTATCTAATAAAACAGTAATAAAAATCTTATTAAAGTTCCTATTCGTAATATCCGGTGTAGAACAAACTTCCTGTCTTCTCTCTGCGTTTAACACAACAATGGCGTCCTGTACCGAGGTTGGTATTTTTTTTTTTATTTTTATGGCGAAACAAGCCAATATATGTGGTGCCGTGGCAGATTATACTCACTAAATATAATATCCGTAATAGAAAATGTGTCTTAAAGCCGGCGGGAAATTAGTGTTCTATTGTTATCCTATTTGTTTACAATCTTGTGTTACTATGCTAAGCTAACGGATGCTAGTTAGCTGGCTTGATGAAGCTAACATTAGCTAGTGGAGGCTTGATAACGTGCTTAATTCCATGCTCTTGGCCTTTCTCAGGTATTGTGTTCTAACCTATCCCTAATAGACGCATTAACTATGCTCTGCCATAGAATATACATGTTAGACGTAGTATGTGTACGCTAAATAGCTAACAGTAACGCTAACTTGCAACGTTCGTTTACGCAGGAGTCTGCGTCGGCTGCTGATGAGGAACCGACTGAAAGTCTTGCATCTGAGAAGAGAGAAGCGAGACTTCGAAAATTTCGGGAATTGCACTTCAAACGGGTGAGCTGATTTCCTTGTCTGGTTCAGGCATAGTCATGCGGACAGCCCTTCGTTGCTGTTTCCCTCGGTTTTTTAGCTTGTGCGTGATGGTTGCAACCTGGATTGGGAAAGACACGCATACAAAGCTGTGGAAGACATCCGTACATTCAACTTAAGCACTATCAATATGTTATTGTGTCAGTTTGGGAAATATTTGTTTTGGGCTCCAAGAAATACTTATTCATAATTGGACTCGATTGTCTTACTGCTTGTACTGTCTAACATCGTGTTTGTTTTTCCATTGCAGAATGAAGCACGCAAGCTCAATCACCAGGAGGTTGTGGAGGAGGACAAGAGATTGAAACTACCTGCCAACTGGGAGGCTAAGAAAGCCCGGCTAGAGTGGGAGCTTGCAGAGGATGAAAAGAAAAAGGTATGTCATGCGTAAAGTATTTAAGTAATGTGTACTCCTGAAGTCTGTGACCCTCAGCCTGGTAGCATGGGGAAAATTATTGTTGACCAGACTGTCAAGATGTGTGGTGGCTTGATTGGCTAGATCAGCTACTGCTATGTTAGTAACTGGTGAGATTGTGGGTTGGAATTCATCCTATGGTATTTTTGTCACAGTGCATCTCCTTTCCCTACCCCATCCATCCTGTTTTTCTCCTCTCATTTACTTTTGATGAATCAGAAGTGGGGGAAAAAGCATAAATCGACTTTAAAGATGGGCATATGATATGTTAACAGAAATCCAGTGACACCAAACGCTCTTTTTAGGTTTCATTTGTGCATCCACACTTGTTTGAGTCCTCATGTTCATCTAAATTACTCTTTCCCACTGTTTTGTCACATCTCTTTACATTTTTTAACATGTGCACATTGTGGCAGGATTGCATCCAGACAATATAGAATTCTGATCAAAATGTGAGCCTGACCACTTTGAAATCTGGTGTGAAAGATATGATATCAACATCAGCTAAATCAGATTGTTGTGCTCCTACACATGCCACTTATGCATCTTGGCATAACTGAAGGAAGTCGTAGGCGACTGTCAAGTGTAACCAGTATCATTGTTGGATGTGTGTGTATTCTGTTTATTGAAGATGAATGTGTGCATTCCAGGAATGTGCCGCTAGAGGGGAGGACTACAACAGAGTGAAACTGTTGGAGATCAGTGCAGACGACGCAGAGCGATGGGAGAGGAAGAAGAAGAAGAAGAACCCTGACCCAGGATTTTCAGGTTGGCATCAGAGGCTCCTGTGGGGAGTAGAACATGACACATTATTTACTGTGTAGTCTTTGGTTACCCTTAGATTTTGGGGTATGACTTCTAGAAGTGGGAATACACAAGTATATGACTCATTGCTAGAGACATTCCTGGAGTCATAGTAATTCTAATGAACGTTAGCCTCACCAATCATTTTTTTGTCGTCCTCAAAATTTCAAATCACTGTTCGCTATTTATGTTGGATTAATGTTGTCAGATGACGACAGACATGACTAAACCTGCCCAACTGCTTGTTATTGTGCCACTGGCTTTCAGCCTACTTAACCTTAACTAGAATTGTGGAGAGTGATTCGACATTGCTTGACAGCATGCCAGGAGGGAGTGTTAATTTCAAAGTCAATAGGCACTCAAAGAGATTTATATATGATATTTTAATGATTAAGGTGTACTGTTATGAAGTACCTGACAAAGACACTGTCATGATTTCAAATTTAATGCATTTAGCAGTTAGTCATTGTTGGGCCATGGTAGTGAGAAAGCTTGTAGTGGATTCAAAGGCAGACCGTCCAAAATACTTTAGAGGCACAAGATTGAGGCCCACAGAGAGATCGAGAGTTTCATTGCATCATAAATAATTTCAAAAACGTCCAAAAAGTTTCATATCTTTTTACCGGTAGCAGGAAACAGGACGCTGCCATCTTTTCATTTTATACTTAACCTCACACTCCACTTACAGATGGACTACTGTGTGCATCTGTTGTGCACAAAAAGAACAATCAGTAAAGACAATAGGCTTATTCTGCTTTAAGTCTAAACTGATTACACATTTACCCACTAAAATTGACCCAGACATCATTTAGAAGAAATTTCTTTTAACCTCACACCTAATATGATCATGGTTATGCAGTAATCTTTTAACCAGTTGAAGTGGTTGTGTCATTTTTCACTATTCAACAAGAGTTGCCATTCACTGATTGTACTGACTTTTAAATTCCTTGTCCACACATTCGTACAGACCCAACAGGAAATAACAAATAACAAATGTGAGCAAATGGCTATTGCATTAGGGCTACTTTGTTTTAGGAATGAGTAACCCCTCAAACCTCAAACATTGAGCAGATGGTCATTTAATACAATTCACTGAAACAAGTGGTACATGATAATTGTTATGCCATGCCATAGCTGGTGATTGGTTGATAAGGTTGATATGGTCCCATATGGTTGATATATGATTTGAGAGCTGCCACTGCTGCAGCATGCTGTTACTAATAATGGCACTGTCACTCTCCTACATAGCAGCCATATATAGAGCAATACTGGTTGCGTGTAAAGCCCCCTTGGCATATTAATCATCTTGAACTGCTGCCAATTTAATCTACTGAGAAAGTTTGCAGGGTCTCCCAAATATGGCTGCCATCTGCTGCATCAAAACCTCCTCTCTGAATTAAAACCTCTGGGGAGAAAATTATCACCAGAGGGGCTTGAAGAGAGGGAGGAAGGGAGGAGGAGAGTTGCCTCTTCATCCCGCCTTAACCAGCCGCAGGTTGTGTTGCAGAGCGTCATGCCTGCTTGCTGTTTGTTCCGGTAATTATAACCCCCTTTCTCTCTCTCTCCCTTTCTCTGTCTGTCTCTCATGTTGTACTGCCATTGGGCTGCAGGTTATGCCGAGGCCCAACTCCGACAGTACCAAAGGCTCACCAAGCAGATCAAACCAGACATGGAAGGCTACGAGAGACAGAGAGAGGAGTGGTGAGTTAAGCCTCCTTCCTTTGCCGTGACTACTGACTCTCTCTGTCTTTGATACCGTCTCCAGTGAGCCAGACGGCTAGAAATGGGAAGACATGATGTCCTCCATGGCCCTCAGGCATTAGTAGATTCTTATGAATTCCCACTGAAAGAGGCCCATAAAAATGATCTATGAGGCCATCTCTTCTATTAAGAGTATTACCGTGAAATTTGTAATCGTCAAAAATGAACTGTAAGCATTTGTTTGGAGTAATCATCTTAGCACCCACCCGTCACATGTGCACAAAGCATTTACTATGTGTTAACTAGTGTGCCCCATCCCTTGCCCCTGGGTTGGTTTTGACATACTTGCACACTCCCCAAATCATTTCATGATTTTGAAATGTTAATGCGAGCATGCACTCACAGCAAGATAGTCATAGTTATGTGTTTCCTCCTATCGGCCAAAGATGAGTTCAGTGCCCGCAGGTTTTTCACCCCTAATGGCTGCCACATGCAGAACCGTGAAGGATGCACCAACGCATTTGCCCTGCAACCACATAATCATCTTTCGTCATCATCACAATGATGGAATAGAAAAGTCTGTCCTAGTATGTTAAAATGGTAATTATCTATGGCTATGTATTTCTAATTCCTCTATTGGTGCTCCACAGTGGTGAGGACTTCCACCCCACCTCCAATAGCCTGATCCACGGCACCCATGTTCCCACCAAGGAGGGCATTGACCGCATGGTGGAAGATGTTGAGAAACAGTAAGTTGAACTTCAAAACAGACAACGAGAGAGATTTTACCCTCTCCAGTTCACTTCTTCCTCTTACGATGAAGTGAGTTTGCGAGCCCTTTACCAGTAAAGGAGAGAGGGACCTTTTGTGTGAGCCTATCTGATCCCATTGAATAAGCCTCCGAGTGGAAATCGTGATGCAACTGGCTGATAAGAGGCTGTTGTTATTGTCTGCCTGGGGTACTGCTTGATTCCTTATCTGCTCCTTTTTCCTGTCTATCCTATCTTACACCCCTTACACACACATGATCTGGCAATAGGAAGAGGAGGCAATTCACCAATTCACACTGAGCCTTGTACATAGGATTATAGATTGTAGAGAATACAGAGCTTGAGCTTGAGAATACACTTGTTCCTGTGGAAGTGTACTTATGATTATTTATGGTTAGGTAAGCTTCTGTGAAAATCACAAAAGCCACATAAGATGCCACTCCTAAAGAATGACACACAGGGATCAAAGAGCACCTTAGGTGAAGGTCAAAACTTCCCTATTGTTCTAATTGCTCAGCTGGTTATTCTACTTCTACTCGTTCCCTGTTAAGTATTTGCCTTTTCTCCCTCTCACCTTTGATTTTCCCTAGTCTTTCCCTGAGCTGTGCTATATTTGAGACAGTCTAAGGCTTGTGTTAGAGATGCGACTGTGGGACATTAGACAAGGATTCAGCTGCCAGGGTATGACGCACAACACCGCTTTGAAGACACAATGAATCAAGACTGGGAGCTCACAAATTGACAGTATTTTCCTCTTAGCGTGCGCGTGCGTGTGTGTGTGTGTGGTGTGTGTGTGTGTGTGTGTGTGTGTGTGGTGTGTGTGTGTGTGTGTGTGTGTGTGTGAGTGTGTGAGATTTTTCCAGTGCCACTTTCTTTGGCCAAATTTAAATGCAAGCCCCAAAATGATAGCCTGTTGTGAATTATTGTGATTGGATATGCCATGGATAGTAGCCATATTGGTTTATGAAATCCTCCCTGAGCTTCTCTTATTTGCCATTGTCAGGATTGAGAAGCGGGCCAAGTACAGCCGACGCAGGGCCTACAACGACGATGCAGACATTGACTACATTAACGAGAGGAACGCCAAGTTCAACAAGAAGGCGGAGCGTTTCTATGGCAAATACACAGCAGAGATCAAACAGAACCTGGAGAGAGGCACAGCTGTGTAGCTGCCCAGCCACCACAGTGGACACTTTCAGATAACCATTTTATCCCCGTTCTGTTCTTCAGTCACAGTACTAGCTGTGTACATGGAGTAATCAATATACAAGCAGTACAATGCTGAAATATCATAGACTGTGTATTAGTGAGGCAGAGTTGTTTTAACATGCTCTTGTTATTGAAATATGCTTTTCTGTTTTCACTCAAGCATTTGGATCAGTGCTGAGTTTAACTTGGATGTGAGCTCAGTGATAATTGCAATTATTCCAAGGTACACGTTGCTTGGTGTTCTGTACAGCATGAGCAATCGGTCCAAGCCAACACCCTTGATATTATTCTTACCCTTTATTTTATTTTTAAATAAACTACTTTAAATGATTTGGTTGTCTTGCATACCTTTTTGGTTTTGTTGTGGGTTCACTGTGTGCGGTCTTGTGATGGGGGGGTGCAGTTTGAGCGTGAGAATGAAGCACGCATTATCATTAACCTCTAGGGCATGGGGCATGTTCAGCAGAAGATGCCAGCTGAAGACTGCATTGGTGTAGGTGCACGCGGAGCTAAGTTAGGCAATTCAATTTATTCATTGTCTCCAACATCTCACTTTAACAAGTTGCCCCAAGCTGCGACATGAGCAGGAGAGGCTTGTGACCCGAGACGAGATCAAAGACAAGTCAACAGATTCCCATGCTATCCCCTGCTCCTTTACTCCTGGCTGTCCAAACGCAGTGGCATTGCCCCCTCTACTGGGCAGAGCGCAGCAGACAGTTACTGGGTTACACTAACACATTGAGCTGGGGCTGTGTCCTAATTCGAATCAGATTTGTGCTATGTTTCATCTGGATTAATGAATCTGTATAAGCCTTAAGGGTAATAACACGGGATGCCTTCAAAGGCTGGTGTTCAAGGAAGCAATGACACAAGTTGTTTATGTTTTCCTATGATGGAGGGTGGGGGAAGGGCTTCAAATCATGCCTTTGATATTGGATTCTACTCTGGAGCTGTTAGAGACGAGTGGATTAAGTTTTCAAGTTTATGACTGTACTGTTTTTGTACTTTTATCTGATTAGCCTGAGGGTATTGGCTGGAGATGTTATGAGGAAAGATACCTGTGCGTAAATTCACTGTTATGTCTCCCAAATAGTTTGACATCTTTGATTCCTATCGACTGCCATTTGACATGTTGACTGTCACTCTGTTCTCCCTACCTGCTCACTGTGGGGCTTGTAGTGTCCACCACAGTGCTACTGTGTTTCTAGTTCCCATCATAGCACATTAAAGAGCTTCCTTATCCAATAAAAGCAAAAGAAAGGGTTATAGGTTAGCTGCATGTTTGTAGCTTAAGCCTATTCCACCTTAAGAGAATGATTGGATAAGAGTGTGTCAACAGGCATGTTCTTCCATAGATATCTTTATTGTTAATTTATCAGGTTCAAACACCTTTGAGTGAAAATCTAATTCATGTGATGAACTCAAATAAATGTCTGGCATCCATGGCATAGCAGATTTAAACATCAAATAAAGTTTGCCTCTGAGGGGTGACATTTTTCTCAAGTCAATCTGAAAAGATGTTTTGTGTCCCCCAAACAATGGAATCCTCTGTGCACTGCTTTTGACTTTTTTTTTTTTCTTTCCCTGAAGATGTGTCAAGATGTGCCATTTTTCAAGAATGTTCTCTTTCTTGGGGCTGTGGAGAAATTAAACATGGAGAAGGAAATGCTATCATGCCATACAGAGGCAAGATTGAGCAGTCATATTGCCACTGCCCAAAGCCTACTGGTGACTAAAGGCACTATTGAATTCTTAGGGTAACAATTGTTTTTTTTTCTTTTTTATTGTATGTGATGAACCCCATTAGTCAAGCAAGCATGACAAAACAGACCTGTCTGTCTTCTCTTGTCTGCTTTGCCCGACAGGATGATAAAGGATTGTGCTTTGTTTCAGACAGCTATGCACTGTGTTTTTGTGCATGTCACTAGTTGATGTGTAGTGAGTAATATCTATATTTCCTGTCATTCCAGATCCAGATACTATCCTATGAGTAATCAAAGTAATTCATGAGAATTACAGGTCAATTTACATTATAGAGACGCAAGGTCTGACAGTCAGACATTATATTCAAGCCAGTGTGATATGATACCTTTTTGATACACCTGATTGACATGTATTTAAAAATCAGCCTGAGACATAAATTATTACTTTTTTTAATATAATTTATTACTTTTATTAATTTATACCTTTTTGATACACCTGATTGACATGCATTTAAAAATCAGCCTGAGACATAAATATAATTTATTACTTACCCAATAGGTTCCAAATCTAGACTAATCACTCACTTGCATTTCATTTGCCAAGAACTTGTCACACAAAATAAATGCACACTTGCTGTAAGGCAAGCAGTACCAGAGGCACAGCACATAATGGGACCTTATTAGTTTATATCAGGTGACTCAGGAAGGAACATGTTCAAAGAAGCAGACTTTATGTTAGCAGACACTTTGCAATTGTCTGAGTTTACTCCCCGAACAAAGGTGGTTTTCAGCACACCTGCCAACATCCCACCAGCATGAAAAGAGCCGAGTGTGGCTGTGACGACTGGATGTTGTATGGCATGTTTATTACAGTGAAATTTGATGCACACAGCACGTTAAACCACTCATTTAAAACCACCAAACATGAGGAACCTTGTTGCACCCCTGTGGAAGGGTTTGAGGTGTCATGGTATAATTTATGGAAACACCATTGTATTGTGTTGCAGCAGGTGTTAGGACACCTTACAGGACAGTGGGCTTTCCTCTCAGGCATTGTTGGTCATCACGACTCACACAGGCAGGTTGGAGTTACAAAATAATGTTGATTTTTCCCCAGGTTGTTCTTACTCATGGGCTCTTCTTTGTGTTCCTTTGTTTCGTCTATGCACCTTCCAAAAATGATTGCAGTACATCAGCTGCAATTCAGTCTAAACTAATATAATCCTACATACTTTGAAATCATTGGCAATCTTTAACACCCTTGTGGATACAAGCGATGCACAGATGATGCAACCCTGACACCGTGTGGTCATCATAGGAAATGCAGCTGTCTTGTATTACTAAATGCAGACATTAAATGTGATTACATGCACAGTATTACAGGAACGAACTCTTAAGGTGATGTTTTGGATAAGCTGTTTGTTTGCATCTTCATATCCCTTCTACAAAAATCTGTATCCATGAATAAACTGAACACTACCCGGTAAAACCTAACTGTAGAGGTTAAGGTATTTACGTACATCAGTATGATAGCTAATGCTGGCATTCTCTCTTGATCATTCTCTTTGAATGTGAAGTCACAGTCCTCTACACTGGAGGACATTTCAGAAACATGCTGGTCTGATAAAACACACATTTCAAATTAGCCTTTTCTTTTTCTTGACACTTGAAACATGGTTCTTTATCAGGCTCAATTGTTACTCGAGCCACTGACAATGCTGATGAGTCATTGTAAAACAGGTTAAAAAATGGACATAGACAAACTTCAAATAAATGTTTATTTAATCTCTGAATCATACAATAGATAACCAAAGGGGAGAAAAATCCCACCTGAGCGAAATCTTCCAATTCTTCTTCCCACTTAACTCCCCTTTTACATCTGAAAGAAAACATCTGCCACGAAATCAAACAGTCCTTGATTATGTACACGTTGTTTACAGTATTTACAGTGACCATGTACTCTGCCACACTAGCGTGATGTGGTGAGTGTGCGTTTGCGCGGCAGGGAGGTATGGCCTGTTCTTCTGACTGGAACCCAGTGACCATAGGGCTTCCTGCTTTCAAAGCTATCCATTCTGGGGGTTACCTTAGCACAAGTTGGAAGTGCCACCGTTGGCTTAGCCACTGAGTTCTAAAGGGACAAGATGGGAAAAAATACATGAGAACATAAATATTTAGATGGGTGTAAATCAGTGGTTCCCACATTTGGGTCCAGTGAAAAATGAGGAATTAATTTTACGATTATTTCATTCCCTTGAAGTTAGCACAATGAGAGAATGTGTAAGGGTGGCTAGCATTTTTAAGTCACTTACATGAATGCTGAAAGAGATGCTTTTCATTTTTGGGGACATCTTTGGACTAGGGACATCGTCATCGGGCTCCATCTCACTGCTCTGTTTCAAAGAGACAAAACAAAGAGACCTAGTTAGATAAGAGTGTAAAACAGAAGACGGATTGAGCTTTAGCAGTTTGTGAAGTGTGTGCATTTCAGGTTCCATGACTAATGAGAAAAGCAGATCTATTGAATAATATATCATTCTCTATAGGCTTCAACAAACTGCAGCTCTCATGCACATTTTCCTCACAATGCTGTCAAAGGCTAAGCTTGCCCAATAATTGAGTGCTTCCAAGGATAGACCCTGGAGCAAAAACAAAACAAAACAAAAAAATGGCAACCAAAATATGAAAGTAAAAGGATCTCTTCTCTGTCAACAGTGGCAGAAAGATGGTGACGCAGTTTCCCCAGCCCCATTCAGCACACGCCTTGTGTACCAACTTATCTTTGGCATATGGAGAGGGAGTTCTTCGTCTGTTTTTAGTTCTCCAGACAGGAATACAGTCACTATAATGCAGTCCACACGCCTGCGCTCCTTCAGCGAGTGGGAAGAGTCTGCTAAATAACAACGACCCATTTCAACTGCAAGCATACATACATTTCTGATGTCAAAATTCTAATATGTCAAACTATGTGAAATATGCAATCAGTGTAATAAAGTTCATGAATTGCAAGTGCGTCACCTATATTTGTATGTGTGGATTTAGCAATATCTAAGATTGTGTATTCTTGTTGAAAATGCAATCTTCTAGTTCATAAACTACTCATTGTCAACATTACAAGAGTCATCAGTTAACCTTTCTCGCAAACACATATGGCTTCACCCAAGTCACATGACTGCCCTCTTATTCTCCTAATCCAAGGTGCCGATGAGTGAAGGAGACCACTGTCATGTGATCTACGAAGACAGGAATAAATACAGACAGAGTATGTGTGTTCCCTCAGGGATCCAAGGGTTAACACAAGACACAGGCAATTCAACAGAACACAGACCTACTTTTGTATAAACATAGGAATGCTATTGTTACTGTTGCCAAAGACCTACGGGCACTTTACAGAGGTGTTAAGATAGTTAATTAAAGGAGTCTTTGTCAGTGCACAACTGATGTGAAGAACTATTTACTATCCCTGAAATTCTCAATATCACTTGCTTTGTACTTTGGGATCTGAGTCAGAAAAAAAAAAAAATTACTTACTTCTAGGCCTTGAAATAAGTCAAGGATTAGAAACCCTAATGTAGTCTCAACATTGCTGTGTGATGTGTTCAATGCAGAGTTGACATATTCAGTTTCTGTTGACACCCACCTGTGATGGAGTCTTTTCAGGGACAGGCTCTGGTCTCACCCGTGCCTCTGGTTCTGGTGTGGCTGGCTGGGACTCCATTGGCTGCTCGTCCAGGATGGGTTTCACACTCACTGGAAGCTCCAGCTGCTCCACTTCTAGGATCTTTACGGCATTAGCTTTTGCAGTTCTGAAGATTTTCCTTTTATCTGGGCAGGACAAATCAAAAAAGTTTTTAGATCTCAATATAGAGTGTTAATTAAACACATTTCTGTTCGCTCCAAAGGTTGCTTCTCTCAACTGTAACCTAACAGTTATAAGTCAACATCAGAGCATGGGTCAATCACATTGTGAAATGACAAATACAATGGATAATGATTAACTTTGTTATCTAATGAACTTTACCATCTAAGCTCAAGCTAACAGCAGAGCATCCTGAAGATCTTGAGCGGCTCCTGTAGGTCTTTGGGGTTCTGTAGCGGCCCACAAACCTCCTGTAAGTCCTCCTCTGGCTGGCAGACCTGGAGCGGGACCTGTGGCTTCTGCGATGTGAGGACCTGTCTGGTGAGGGTGAGGGGCTGTAGGAGCGAGTGTGCGCCCTGTAGTGGCGCAGTGGGGAGCGGCGGTGTCGGTGCCCATATCTGTAATGGCTGTCACAGCGACAGCGGGAGGAGGTTCTGTGGCACCGAGGATGGGAGCGGGATCTGGAACGGGATGGAGAACTGCTACTGGGCGGGGAGGAAGTAGACGAACAGCTGGATGAAGACCTGTGACGTCCCCTGTGGGTGTCACGTGGTCTGCGGCTTGAGTGGCTGCTGCCATGGCTGCTTCTGGATCGAGATCGGGAAC
>OOFE01013239.1:0-12817 GCA_900323365.1 Monocentris japonica
TCTCACTCTTGTCACCTTTAGAGTTTCCATTCCCGGTTCAGGTCGTGGGTGGAGCAAGACGCTCATACTGCTGGGGTTAGGGGTTCAATTCCCTTACCCTCAAGGGTTAGGGAATAGGAAGGTGTGAGTAATGACAGGGTTTGACTGATATGAGGTTTTGAAGGCCAATACCAATGTTGATATTTTTGGACAGAATCTGAATACCTTAAATGTGACCATTTTTAGGCCAAAAAACCAAGTACTACTACTGCCGCTAGTACTACTACTACTACTACAACTACCACTGCTACTAATAGAACTGTTACTACTCATACTACTACTACTACTCATATTACTACTACTACCACAACAACTACTACTACTACTCCTAATACTACTACTACTACTTCTATTACAACTACAACTACTACTACTACTCCTAATACTACTACTACAACAACTACTACTGCTAGTATTACTACTACTGCTCCTCCTCCTCCTCCTCCTCCTACTACTACTACTACTACTACTACCACCACTAATACTACTACTGTAATAATAATAGCATCAAAAATAGTAACAACTGGCATAATATGTGGTGCTGGAAGATGCTAAGGATACAAGCCATCTGACTACCAAGCATTTCCATCACCACAAGCCTGCGTTAGGTTCCATTACGAACTGAAGTATGGGTAAGTAGCTGCACCAGTCCTTCAACAACATGACATCTTGTGATGGAAGGCATTTAAACTGTGGGGATATTCATCTTCCATAGAAACATTGCTCATGCTGTTAACAAGTCCTGTATTGATGTGAGCCAGATAGGCTATTTGCTCCCTAATGGACTCAAAGACCCACTCAATTTGTTTCTCCCACAATTGCAGAGATGAACCCAATTCTATGTTATTCCTCAATCAATACTCACTCTTCCACAGAATTCATTCTGTTGAGGCTTTGCTCTCTTTCTATCTATTAAAATCAGTTTCAGCTCAAATCTGCTTCACCATGATGGGAAAGAAGCATTGTAGCATCAACTGAGGTAATATTATAGACATTAACACATGACTAGAATGAAATTACTATTATTATTATTACTACAAGATCCTGTAGTAGTCCTACATTCTGTATTTTCTTCCATAGTGTGTTCTGTATGTACACTTGACACTTGTACACAGTATGTTGTTAGTTTTTCTCAGTTGTTTACACACTAACACTGGAACTTGAGTCACGGTGACCAAAACGTGACGCTTGCGTCCCAAACCCGTAACCCAATTCTGCCAAAGTACGAGCACATTGTCTTGCTCAGACTGCAATTCTAAATCACACTTTCTCCAAAACACTGTACACAGTTCTGTGTATTTGGCACATAATGAGAACCCCTTGCGTTCACGTGGGAAAAGCGTAGCCGTTCAAAATGCTGAAACTGAAAATTGCCAATTGGCCACGCCGACGACTCGCAGGTACAAACGCTACGCTAAAGCTGCTAAATTGCTCGATTCCAAATCATAGCAGAGAATGGGGCCAAACGTGACTCTGCCGTTTTGGAGACGAATGGATGGCAACATTGCAGAGAGAGGGTGTGGAAGGGTGAGAGGAGGAAGAGGAGGATGAGGAAGAGCAAGGAAAACAAACAAAACAAACTGTTTATAGTGTAATACAACATATACTTGCAGTATTCAGTGATTACTGCACTATAGAATGTACTACTGCAATCTGTGTATTTATGTACCACGTATGAAATTAGGAGGCTGAGTATTCCTATTTTGTCAGTAGAAATATATATTTACTTTTTGTATCGTAATTGTTTACTGTATTTTCACATTTTGCATGACTGAAGTGTATTTCTGCGTTTGTCGTATCTTTGAGTCGGCTCATAATGCAATCAACATTTTACAATACAGAAGTAGAAAATGAAGAAGCTGCTGCTGCTGATAAGGAAAGGTATTCATGGGAGTTTTTCATCGAGCTTCAGTGTGTAATTGGTTTTTAGAGAGATCTATTCATTTTGTTTGCATTTTGCGTTTTGAGAAAGTGAGGTATACTTGCAGAAAACAATACAAAATAAACTGTTTTGAGTCTTCATTGTCTTCCCACGCATCACATGACTACACATATCACAACTACTCTGGCCTGGCAGACAAGAAAGGGCTGATGAGGAATAAAGTCACTGTTTGCAACAGTGTGGTTTCCTTTGAAGAAGACTGTGATTCATCATACTTACTGTGTCACACAATGTTTTGTTTACTACAACAACTTCTGGATGTAATTCCATAAAATCAGATTATGGAAGAAACGGTTTGCAGAACTGTCTGATAAGGGTGTGTTAACTGTTTTCAAGAGTATGAACTGCATCAAAAATGTATCAAATCAACTGAGAAAACCTGCATTATATTTGTGTTTTTTTGTTTGTTTTTTTACATTTCTTTTTGTTTTATATTGGAGCAGCAAGTGAGCAGTAAGTGTAACAGAAAATGACATTACATACATACATTGATTTCTACATTTATTTAGTGGCCAAACCTGCTGCTTCAGATACACTATATACATTTCCCTACTCATACCTGAGGCTTTTTCTTTTTTCTTCCTGTCAGTAGCTGATATGTTCTGTCTTTCTTTCCCTCCAACGCAAAACAATGTTCTTCTATCTCGTCAAAAGCTTTGTTATAGAGAGTGTGTGGGTTTTACACATAGAGAAATGAAATGTGTGAGTAGGTGTACTGCAGAGAGAATCGCGTCATTACACCGGGAGCAGTGAATGGGTCTCACTACCTGGTGTCATTCCTGTCTCTCAGTATCTGGCCTTTCAGTACAAATCAGACAGTCAATATGATGCAGGGTCCTCTTTTTTTTTACTCTTCAGGGGCATCAGTCATTAAAACCTGCCATGAGAGTTGCCTCACCCTGCCTTAAGGAGCTGCTGAGTTTTAGTGTCCCATCATGGTCTAAGTGCTGTTTCACAGGCTTTTCCACCCTGACAGGAATTTTTTTGGCATGAAAATGGTCAATGTAATATTGAAAATCGGCACAAAATATCAGCTATCAGCAGTTTCACTCCAAAAATATCGGTATCGGCCTTCAAAAACCCATATCGGTAAAACCCTGATATATACTACTTCTATAACTCTATTTAAAATGTTTTATTATTATTGTTCTTGTTGTCTATTTGTGTATTGATTCAAATTTCAGTTGATTTGTTCTTATTAGTATTATTAGTATTGTTTATTTTATTTTATTTGTATTATTTTATGTCTTCCTCACTCCTATCACATTTCATTAGTCTGCCACTAGATGTAGTGGTAAATTAAAAGGTGGATTCACTATGAACTCACCATATTATCAGAATAATAT
This sequence comes from Monocentris japonica, assembly GCA_900323365.1. Classification (NCBI taxonomy): domain Eukaryota; kingdom Metazoa; phylum Chordata; class Actinopteri; order Trachichthyiformes; family Monocentridae; genus Monocentris; species Monocentris japonica. The sequence continues at coordinate 3,328 of OOFE01013239.1, forward strand.
TAAATAATGCTTTATTTTCTTGAGAAGGCGTTTTTTTTTTTAACATAGCTTAGATCAGTCTGATGCCACTTACTGTAATGTATACAATTCATTTAGATGATGAAGGATTTCTACTGGCTGAAAAACGCAGGTAAACCTTTTTTCGTACATAGCAGGCGAGGTAAACTGAGATTTAGGTGGGTGAGACAGAGAGAAAGTGAGACTGTGTGAGAGAGAGAGAGTTGAACGATTTATGACTATGTTTATGAGACTGTTGAAGGACAGCGCAGGGCTTAAGAAGAACTGGTTGAGGAGTCAACTTTATTTGGCACCAACACACGTACACATGCAGTGAGTTTCTTTCTTCACATACCTCTGACTAGATATACACACATCACCCTCCTGGTGGTGCTGGGGATCGAGCCAGCGACCCTCCGGTGATGGGTCAGTCTCTCTAACCACTAGGCCAACCTGCCGCAGGGACACACACCTGTGGGCAATGTAATAATGAGGTGTTAGACTGCTTCTTTCTGTCCATACAAAAATAGCCCACATTCACGTGAGAGGCAGACAGACAGACAGACTGACAGACTCCAATTCTTGAAGGAGGAGGAAATCTACTTCCCATAAAGCTTGTTGATGTTTAGATCTGGTGATTGGAGCAACCATGAAAGGCGTTTGACTTCTTCCTGGTGTTCATGAAACCAGCAGTGTGTACGGGGGCGTTATCATCTTGGAATTTCCCATCTTCTGGGAAAGGTTGTTTTTCCTGAGTTGAATTTGAGAAACAGGAGAAAATACCTTTAGTCTCAATTTAGTGTTAAAAAGAATTCATTTATGTCCAGGTGCAATAAAAGGTAGAAATATGAGATCTCTCCTTGAATTTTGCTTTCCTATGGGATGGGAACAGAGGGCTTTCAGGTGACATAGCGCACCTGCAGGCGGCCTCAGCTCTTGGCAACAGTGTCTGTGAACAACTGATTGCGTTTCTGAGTGTACAGCTTGTCCGTCTCAACAGAACTGAATAGACATGATCAATTTCTGTCTGTTTCTAAATGGGAACTGATCATTTCACTGATACATCTGATTGATTTTGTGTTTAGATAACGTCAGCTTGTTAGCTAGCTAACCATAGCATCTGGTCAGCTAACCATCACCGTCTTGTTAACACATCTGATTAGCACACTAGCTAACGTATCTAGTAGAAGCTAGCGTTAGCAGTGGCTAGTAGTCACATGTTAACATGGACCTACAGACACACCACAACTATATATTTCAGGTATCTCTCTTTCTAGCCTGGTTGTTACATATTTCACCCATTATTTGTGCAATTGCAAAGCCTCAATTGCCGTTATACGACCATGCAGAGCAATCATCAGACCAAATGACTCCCAGTAGATATGGCTGCCATACCATTACAGGTCTAATGTCTATGGTTTAATAGCTGGCAACAGGAATTGTGAGTTGAAGGAATCCTTTGCCATTGCCCAAACATAAACCCATCTGGATGGAGAAAAAAGGCTGGAAGATGACATCAGACCAGACTACTTTTTACCACATTTTGTACCCCTTACAGATGTTGTTTGAGTCTGTAGTTTGGTGGTGTTTTGTACTACTTTGTCTGTCCCTGTCATTGAGCTTCGACTTCGACTCTTTGCGGATGCAGTTGGTGTGTCTGGCATACCTTGTCCTGATTTTCCACACAGTTCCTCCTGCCACATTAAATCATTTTGCAGTTTTTGTGACCGATACATCTGCAGTTTGTCCATTTCTCCTCTTCGAAACTCTGTTAGTCACCTCATGTTGCATTGAAGAATCTATATAAAAGTGGTGACTGTCAGTCCTCTTTCAACGCTGAAACATACTGCTAATTGCCATTCAACTTAATAGGACTCGCCTGTGTAGCTTCTTTGTAATTGTGATTTAGTTACTTTTGTATGTGGTGTTTCCATTATTTCGTCCAGCCCCTGTATAATAGTAGTGACAGCGAGAAACAGAGAGACAGACAATAAGCAGGAATGTAGTATCTATGGCTGACTGATCAGGCAGGCTGGTATGTGGGAAGGTCACCGGACCCACAGGGTCAAAGGTCATGGGTCAACATCAGGCTTTGACCAAGGGCAGATGGGTTTAACAGTGCATGTGTGTGTGTGTGTGTGTGGAAGCGAGCAAGAGAAGGAGACTTGTTTCAAGAAATAGTGCCATAATTTCACTTTTTGAAACAAGCTTCAATACAAGTGTGAATACAAGCTTGTCTTTTTGCTTTAATAGCGTGTGTGCGTGTGTGTCAGTGAGGGCAGAGTTTGGTAGAAAGTGTGTGTGAGAGGGTGACAGTGTTTTTGGGTTGAAGCTGCTGATAGCTGATATTCTGTGCCAATGTTCAATATGTTTCAAGTTAAAGTTAAAGGAATCCAAGTATTCAGTGTTCTTGTCAGGCTGGAAAAGCCTCTGAAACAGAATTGGGACACTAAAACTCTCCATGGATCAAAAGGCCTTCCAATAGACAACCAGTGTAGTATTGATCAATTGCACAATAAATATGTAATCAATCAAACTGCATCATATCCATCATATCAAGAGGTGGACGACACTGACTGGACCAGATCTGATTTTTAATTAAAGGACAATACAGACTCATATATCAGTCGAACCCCAGTAGTAGTGCACATACGTACATCTGAAAAGAGTGTGGGGTCAAAGTTTAGGGTTAAGACAGTCAATCAACCAGTCAGACAGACAATTATTATTACTAGTAGTAGTGGGTTTGTCTGACAGGTAGTTTATCAGTTGAACATACCCAACACACGGTGGCACTCACACCACTGACTTGAGTGTGTTTGTGTTCTCGCATTACTATACCTACAAGGACCAAGCGTCCTCACAAGGATAGAAAGGGAAAATCCTTGAACGTGACATTGTGCTGCTCCTCACTTCCTCAAAGGGGTTAGTTTAGGATTAGGACATTAGGGTTAAGATTAGGTTAGGGTTCTCGAAAATGCAGTAATGTAAACCTGTGTGTGCATGTTATGTAAGCTTCAAATTCACGCCCTGTTCTTGACCCTTGATTCACACACACAAATACTTACTCACAGCTTATTTTTTTTTTATTCCCTGCTGTTCCTAGCGACTTGGGAGCACCGTAGTTGTTCGAATGCACCGATGCCTACTGTAATATTCAAGAGACTTATGAAACAAAAGGGTCAGCCCCCCGAATGGTCCAGCGTCAAGGATTACTTCTCAGACAAATTCTCCACCGACAAAGCCCCCATTGTGTCCCGCCAAGCCCTCGCATTAGCAGCAGGGGCTGACTGCACGCCTAACTAGGCTTGACAGGACCACCGCTCTCCCTGCAAGGAGACAAAATACCTTTCTGATAATGTACTTGGTTGCCTGGATTGGATAAGATATAAACAAACAAACAAACAAAACAATAGCTAAGTACATGAATTAAATCATAAAATCATAATTTAATTAAAATATAATATGGACAATTCATGTCTGTGGGAAGTCTTAACAGATATATATTAATGTACGTATGATCTATTCAAAAATAGGTCTCAATCTAAATCATAAGGTTATAGTACATACATCTGTTAGACATTACAGCATGGGTAACAGTTACTACAGGGTTTTGACACCATGGATATTTTGTTCGTAAATAGAGAACAATGTTTTTAGTTTGTATAAATCTCTAAGAGGAGGACAAGAGAAAGCCATGTCTGGTTGTTTTTGCCTTCTCCCTGTCATCAGTGTAAACCCACAGTTTAAATCACAAGTGTCAAGCGAGCTTGAATAAAGAATAGAACTTCTGGTCTGAACCTTCAAAATAAAACCCTTTTGGCGATTATGTGTTTCGCATTACTTGATTGGTAAGAACAGCGAACAGAAGGGAAAATAAAAACGTATTTCACGGGGAATCTGTAGTAAATGAATATACAGTTGTGGCTGTCCTTTCATAGAAGATATTAATAGCTATATAGCCAAGACGCCATGGACATATATATTTGGGGTGCCAAAAATATACAAAGAAATTCTCAAACACCAAACTTATGTGTCAATTAGCTTTTAAAACTCGAGTTTAACCCATTTCAACCCATTCCTTTGCATGCAATATATACTATGTAAGGGCTATCAAAAATATACACAAAAACTCAAATACTAACAAACAATTTTAGAGGGGTGAAAGTGGGCGAAAATAGCACAAGTTGTCATTTGAGAATTTCTTTGTGTATTTGTAGCTACCAGGCATCTTCTAAAACATTTTAAGGACATTTCGCTAAAAATGTTCTATTTAACAGCTAGTTTTGTGAGGGATACCTAAAGGAAAATGTCCATGACCTAAACTTTGATTCCTTGGTTCGTTAATGTTTTTCTAAAGGGGTGAACAGTCTGGTTTCCACTACAGTTGTGCTTAAAGTCACGAGCTAATGCAGCAAATGCATCCTGCTATATTCCTGTAAAGTGACTCATTTGGAGAATTCCCTGATATTCCCTGACTTCCCCTGAGAAGTTATGAAATTCCCTGACTTTCCCTGTCAGGAATAAGGCTCTGTAAACTCCATGATATACAAGAAATCACACGACCAGTGAAAACCGCGATATATGATTTTATTATTCTGTATATCTTAATGCGTAATTATTATTTTTCCAGGAGGAATTAGGCATATGCTCTTATTTTGAAGGCAAACTCGTCGTACGTCCGGTCTCTCTCAAGCGAACTTGACGCAGTTGTGTGAACCCAAAAGCAGTGGGGTTTGGCATAGGGAGGAGGAAGAATACTCCCCATCCCGAAACACTCCAGTTTTAGTGGCTCGCGCCGTTTACAGTGGAGCTCCTCGCTGGATGTGTCCGTTTCGCGTCCTTACTGGAAGTACAAAACACACACACTCCTGTCACAAACAAACTGGAGGTGTGTGTTGGTTTTGTCACGAAATACACCTGAGCCGGGCATGTAACCGGGCTCCTGGGCGTGGAAAACCCGAGGAAAAGCGGCTGAACTTGTCTAGTTGTTTGTCGTGGGAACGTTGTGCAACTAAACTTCCACACTGCGTTAGCTGCGCAGCCAAACAAGCGACAGTTTTAATGGTTCTTTCGTGCCCGTTTGCTTCGTGTAAAGAGTATATTTTTATTCCAGTTTCCTAACGTCATGACGGGAACTCTTTGGCCGAGCGGTGACAGAGAGGACGAGTTTTAGTTCATTACGTTTCGTCTTGCTGGGGAATACAGAAAGACAAACCGCCTGTACAGAGAACCCAGCCGCAAATCCAGAGGTAAGCAAACGGCTCCTAATTTACTTTTTCAGAGCATCTGCCATGAATGTCGTGGAATTTTTCTGTTTAGTTTGCGGCACAGACCATAAAAACTCCCTTCTGGCTCCTGCAAGGCTTCTTTCCCAACGCTTCTTATAAACAGGAAATGCTTTAGAGATAAGTCTTTGAGATCTGTGAGAGGGGCTCGAGATTTCTAGTTCTTATCAGCGCAGAAGTTCCGTCCTGTCTCATGTGGAAAGCGAGTAACGCCAAGCTCCGTTAATAAATCTGGCAATTTCATGTTGCCTTTCCTTTTGGCCAATGACCAATGCATCGTAGAACATTACTTAAGAGCTTTTACGATTTGCTAAGAGCTGTTGGAAAATTCGGCATACTAGTGAGCCACCAAGCAACACATTATTTCAGTAAAATCTCAACTTTTTGAACTAGTTCACCCTGCTTGACCCGCTCCACGGTGCATTTAGCTAGAACATTGTCGGAATAACAGGCGAACCTATTGTAAAAGTTTATTGAAATGAGCGCCGTTTGGTGTATTGTGTATGTGGCGAATTAAAGAGTGAAGCAATCGTAAAACGATTCGTGAAAGGCATGTCACGTCTTTACAACGGACGCGCCTTTTTAATAAGTGAGGTCGCATCAAATCGCCAGGTTTCTGAGGCGTATCGGGGCTTCTCGGTACACAGAGCACCCGGAGCCCCGGTGAAAGTGTTGTCACACGGAATGCTGGACTGGCTCTTTTCACTGTTAACACGATGGCATCCTTTTGTGGGTGAGAGATTATGCAATATTAGTGAGTCAGCTGTTTTGTTATGGCAATGAATAATATCGCCCAGAAGTTGTTTTCAGCAGTGGCCAGATGAAAAAAATGCAAGCCATGTAATATAGTCTTCTCTTCCAGGAACCCAATTCATTGATAGTTTACACAAATGTTGAATGATAAAATCTGTTCTGTTGCCCATATATCATGGCGTTTGCTATGTCAAGGTGATTCCCCTTGGTGTCACTTCATGGTTTAGAATATACACTACACCTTGAACTACACATCCATAAAACAACAATGCTGCACTGGTAAGCCTAACGTTGTTAGATTGGGTTAGGGTTAGCTGGGCCAACACAGATCTCACACAAAGTTGTCCCATGTCATGCTGCCATTCACTTCACTAGAATAACAAGCCAAGTCAGAGTCTGGATGGAAGCAGGGTGAAGGGCAGCTGCCTTGTTTATTAAATGGAACACCTTATTCAGTGAAAGCAACAGCCCCAAACCAAACAGCCCCTCCATCAAAATGCCTTCACACACAGGAAGTCAGTAGAAGCCTGTTTGTCTTCCCGTCTGCGAACTACTAGTTTTTAGTGTTGTTAACAAGAATGTTTCTACCTTAGTGACAATAGGTACAATATTTTACATTGTTTTCTGACTGGGAAATGCAGATTGGGGCTTTAGTTATACTGACATGTCTCATTTCTCAAATAATCTCAATGGTTGAGTCAAACCTCAGTGGGCGGAGCCAAAGAACCACAGTTTTTCTGGCTAGGTAACTAGTCTGAAGCCCAGTGGAAAAGGCAAAAGGTAAGGGAGTTTCAGTTCTCGTGTTGCTACTAACTGAAAAAAATGCAATCTAGCCTATAGCTATCTAGCTAGCTAGCAAGCTAGTTAGCTAGCCAGCTGATCTTCCAAGATGATGGATGCTTTGTTCTTGAATGAATAAAAAGTAAGTTATTGACATTTTTTTTTTTTTAGATTTTGTCCAGAATTCCCTCGTGCCATTCAGATTTGCCAATTGGCCAACTTGCGCTCCGATAAATGGTGGTACTTCTGGCTCCGCCCACTGACGTTTAACTCAAACAATGAGATTATTTCTGCCTCCAGAGCAGCTCTGCCTCTCAGAAATGTTTGTAGAACTACAACTCCAAAATGCTCTTGGGCTAAACTGTAAATTCTTGTAGCCTATATAATTAGACCATCATAACCTGTTGGTGGAGACCTGGAATGCAGGCCGAGTAACCTATAGTTGTGAGAAAAAGTTTGTGAACCCTTTTGAATTACCTGCAGTAATGGCTCCTACAGTGTGGTCTGATTTTCAGCTAAGTCGTAACAATAGATAAACACAGCTTAAGCTGTGAACCTCTAGGATAATTACTTCATGTGATCAATCAATGAGGTGACATTCAGGTGGGTTAGAGGTGTCCTGTTATATAAAAACCCACAAAGTTTGGTTACCAACAGAGTCTGCTCTCCAGAAAAAAACATCTGTTGAAGTGGAATATGCCCCAGTCAAAAGAAATTTCAGCGGACCTCAGGAAAAGAGTTGTTGAGGCTCATAAGGCTGGAAAGGGCTACAAAAGCATTTCCAAAGACTTGGGCCTCCTTGAGTCTACAGTCAGACAGATTGTTTTGAAATGGAGAAAATCCATTGCCATTGCTGCTCTCTCTAGGATTGGATGTCCACAAACAGCACACCGCATAATGGTCAAGGAGATGACAAAGACCCCTAAGGTAATTGCTTAGGATCTACAGGCTTCTCTTGAAGTTTCTAACATCTGTGTCCACGAGTCCACAATAAGAAAAACCCTAAACAAGAGTGGTGATGATGGAGGATACCACTGCTCTCCACTAAAAACATTGCTGCCTGTCTCAAGTGCCAAAGACCACCTGGATGTCCCACAAAGCTACTGGAACAATGTTTTGTGGCCAGATGAGACTAAAATTTAACGTTTTTGGCAAAAGTGCACAACACTATGTTTGGAGGAGAAAAACCACTGCATTCCAACTGCAAAACCTCATCCCAACCGTGAAGCATGGTGGAGGGGGTTCATGGTTTGGGGCTTTGCTGCCCCGGGGCCTGGACAGCTTCAATCATCAGGGGATCAATGAATTCCAAATTGTATCAGGAAATTCTCCAGGAGAAGATCACGGTAAACGGTCTGTGAATGCAGGTTCTTCAAAAGGGTTCACAAACTTTATTCTGCTGCTTTCCAAATCACAAGGCTGTCAGCTGTTACAGAGAAGCTGCTATGAACAGGACTGCACCTTGCTCATCCCACCTTTTTAGATCAACTCACTGATGTGCAACGAGAAGATGGCAGTGTCACCCGTGTTCAATATTTATTTAGTCCGCTGCAACCCTTCAGCCATAGTCCAAAATTACCACCAGCCAAGCACCAAATGTCGGTTTTATTTGTCTTTGGCGGATAAATCATTAACCGCCACCTGCCACACTGAGACCATAACATATGAATGACTTGGTTATGTACAGTCTTTGGTGTCTGCCTGTCTCTGCCTCAAAATGCTCTCTGCTTCAAAATGCTCTCATGCAATTTGATTTCTGCGCACCATGATGAATCGCAAACATGATCCATTGTGTGAGTGAGTAAGTTTTAAATTAATACACAGAGCCCGAATCTACACACACAAGTGCATGGAAAATGTTAATTTCGGACACCGTGGTGTTTGTCAGAGTCAGATTAAAAGTTGCATTATGGGTAAATCGCTTGACCACATGTTTTGCTTTGCTGCAAAAAACCTTTATAGAACATTGAGGATGTAACTTGGCACATTCTGAACATTTAGCAGATTTGGTTAGAAGTATTCCACTTGTCAAGGCAATAGAAACCAGTGGGTGTGTCATTACTGCTAGTGTTGTTCTTATTGTAACTGCGGTATACAGTTAATCCAATATACCAGCCCAGCCGTGAAGCCTGTTAACCTATTCTGCCTCGATCAAAGCCACGTGGCTGTATTTACTTCCACAGAGAAACAACTAAAATGAGGTCCACATCTCTTAGGCGCTAAGAAACACACAAATAAGGCTGTTTGTCCTTTTTGGAAGCAAGGTCAACCTCAAAGCGAAATCCTAAATCAAATCACGTTTCATAACTTAGAAAAGAGGCGAGAGAGGCAGGGCATAAACACATCAGAGTTTTGTCTCTTTCTCCACGTCGCAGTGATTTAACACCGGAAAAGACCACCAGACATCCAGAGGTCAGAGTTGAAAGGTTAGGGGTCAATGGCAGAGAGCTCGAACACAGTCACCCAGGCGTTCACACACTTCCAACTACAGAGCGGTACATATGTTCCAGTGGCTTTGTTTGTTTGGTTTTCCGTGTGTGTGTGTGTGTGTGTGTGTGTGTGTGTGTGTGTGTGTGTGTGTGTGTGTGTGTGTGTGTGTGTGTGTGTGTGTGTGTGTGTGTGCGCGTGCGTTGTTCTTGGCATGACATCATGTTTTCTTCTTGGTGTACATG
>OOFE01013242.1:0-20305 GCA_900323365.1 Monocentris japonica
ATAAATCCTATGTCCTATATAAAAAGAAATACTATCCATGTCAAGGAAAGGTGGGATGCCCTAAAATGAATGATAACAGACTCATTAAAAATAACGGCCGCCTAAATGATGAATGGCTTGCCTCCTGAAAAGAGCACAGGACAATGGCCTCAACAAATTAAGACTGCGGTGTTCTGTTTTTAAAGGCCCCTCTCTTCTCTCACCAAAATATCAGCCAGTAATGACACTGTGTCCAGTTCAGTATTATAGTGTTCATGAGCCCTTTACCTATAACACCTACAGCATATACAGCCATATATACACATAACTTATATGTTACCTACCATCTACCAGCTGAGTTAGAATACGGAGACGGCAGGAGGTATAGTGCTTAAGGAAGCTCTTCAGATGTGAAATAAAAACCAGTAAACCACCTCATTTATTCCACATCAGCTGGCATTTGCAAATAGGAACCTAACAAGGATGCTGCCGGGGGTTGGCACTACAAACACACCAACATTAAACAAGTAAACCTGGCACCACGCATTGAAACCAATAGCCAATGTGATGACAGGAAATTAAGCTAAACTATCTCAACACATTCACAACTGTACACGTCTTTTTGGACTGTAAGAATTCTGCTCGCGTTCATCAAGTATAAACATTTACATCTGCGTGACATAAACAGATTCCACCGCTGTAAATAGTGCAGAGAAGAGACAGAGCCCGGGCCTGTCAGAGAGAGAGAAAATGAGGAATGGATGACTCGTGCGAGCGCCTGACTTCTGAACTGATAGACGTCCAGGTCCAGAGCAGGCTTGATGGGGAAGACGTGTACGTGAGTGCTCCCTCTCCTCGTGTCTTTTGTAAACAGTGACATTCCACACGCATGAGAACATCATCTGGCAAAACCTTAGTCAAGAATTCAAAGACCTGCAATGACAGGAGTTATGGAGCTCACCCAGAATGGTGCGTTTTAGGCTCCAACATGAATCACCAGCTCTCTTCTGTTTAGAATAGTGATACATGGGGCTGCCATCAGGGGGGACAACATGGACAGCTTTTTCGCGGGCCCTGAGCCCAGGTTGGGGGTGGAGCGGCGGTGGAAGTTGTTATAAGACTCGGGTAATGTGGTGATGATGGTTTGAAGTATTTTTTATTTTTTTTTAACTTGGCCCTTGGCCGGCGAACAGCTGGTGATGCAGTGAGATAAAAGTAATCAAAGATGGCCTATCAACTTTGTATGTTGTAGACTTCAGATTTTTGCCCAAAAACAAAAACAGGAGGCGAGCCTCCAAGATACGTGGGCAGCATGTTGGTTAAGGAGGCCACTAGCTGTAAGGTTGCTATTTCAATCCCCAGTTCCAGCAGTGCCCAATACTGCCAAAATCATGTCTATGTGCACCAGCCTGCTCCAGGGACGGGTATTGGAAACTAGGTAACATTAGTCAAAACTACTGCAATACAGTGCTGTGGACAGCTGCTTGCAATATGTCCTTGTAGTTTGTGTCTGCCCTGGTAAAAATAAACCATGTATTTTCATGTACTTATGTTTTCATGAGGGTGATTCTGACTTTAATCTGCAGCAAGTTCAGTTTCACTCAGTCCCCTGTGTTTATATGGAGAAAGAACTTTCCATTGTTGTCCCTGTCCCAGCTCAGCTGATTTATGCTGTCAGATTGACCTAACATCCACGTCTTGATAAGGAAATGAATCTAGTCTGTCCTTCAGGAATTCACTCTGTCTTCCAGATCGAGCAGTGGACAAGGGGCCTTTGACAAAAGAAAATACAGCCAAAGTAGGTCATCGCCCCTGAGCACCGAACGTACTCGTATGGTATATATGTATCTGGGATATGTACACGTACATACAGTACATGCATGCATGTATCTGAACATAGCATGTATCTGAGAAGCGCTCTGCAGACATAATGTTGACTGTAACAGTGCTTGGACACTTCCTGACAGCTTCTTAGTGCGTGAGATACACCAGACTGTCCTTAGTGCAGCTTCATCAGGATCAGCTTTTGGGAGTCAGTAAATTATTGCAGCATTTGGTTGTTTAGTGTTGTCATCTAACTAGAATGTCACCACTAATTTGACATTGTGAGTTTTTTTATGTCCTTGTATGAACTTAAACTTTGTTACGTGTCAGATATTATGTACTGTGCGGTGTGCAGTTAAATGTGCTTGCTTTGCTAACAAACAATGACCCTGTAATCTTTTTAATGATTTGAAACAAAGCCATTTAGAGAAAATGGTACTTTCAGTGAAGTTGTGGACAAGAGTTGCAAGGGAAGATGATAGGGCTTTCTAGGTAATTCAAGCGCTTGTACTGCTTGATTATATGTAGCAACGCTGTGATAAGGCTTCATTGAAATTTACAACAAGCAATCTCTACCATATGGACTCACCAAATGGAGATCACAGACTGGCAAAAGCAATCAGCTTTTTAATTAACAGAATTAACAGTGCGATGTTAAACCATAATGACAGCAATAAAAACAGTTGACGTGACAATCAAAGTGCACAAAAAACATTCATAACCATTATTTTCATTAGACTAGGAGAAATACAATACCAGTGAGTGGGGGTGTATTGGAGAGAGATCTCAGGCCCCCTGTAATCACACTTGAATTAGCTGCAGATACTGAGATTACTCCAATAGGCTATAAAACACAGGGTCACAGAGAACAGTCATTTGGGTTTATCTTGGACACTTCATTTAATGTTCTGCCGTTGTTTGAGGGAGATGGTGGAATGCTGTCAGAAGCAATAAACATTCAGCATTTTGGAAAGATCCTGCATCTGAGTCGAGGCCCAACTCTACAAAGTAGGCTGATCGACCGAGCCCTATCTTCCTAACTGCTATTGCTGCAATACAACTAGAGATCTGATCAGCAACAGAAAGACATTGGCAGAAAATAGCTGTTTATTGACAATAAAACACATGTGCGCGTGCACGTAGAAGCACACACATGCACAAATACAAACTCGAGTATATACACACATATACCCACACACACAGAGATAAACCTCAGCACCATAGCTAGGCCCATACCCCGGGCAACTGCACACAAAAGAAAGTCAAATTATTAGAAATAATGAAAAGCCATCAATAAGAATTCAGCAGAGACTCATTTCATTCTGTTTTCAACAGCGCTTTTCAGCCCATTATTTTCTGTAAATGTTAACATCGCCAAGCCTGCCTATTGATTCTATTATTTTTGACCTTGCATTAGTGTCGGCTAATCTCGCATGCTATAAAATTTCATTTCATAGTGAAAAATACTCCAAGGCCCTAAGGGTGAGTTATACACAGGTTGCAGCACCCCTGGGATTCATAAGTGCACATGCGGGTAAACAAACCGTACATTTAATGTTTCTTAGATGAGTGAGCAGCGCTGGGGGTTTCATTTCTTCCTAAACCTTAGGGTTTTTCTTTCCTTTTTTTGTGTGGGGGCTCAAAGTGTGGGTAAGGTAGAGAAGCTCATTCAAAGATGAATGCTAGCATCTTCCAAACGGATATTGTATTTTCACTCCCCTACAGAGGCTTGAGAAGAATGCTGATCCAGTGAAGCCAAATACCTTTGCCAATGCATGTATGAGGCATCGCTGAAGATTGTTACATTTTTCAGATCACATTCAGGAATGACCCGAGCGTGACCTGGATGGAAGAACAGCAAAGTAGCACTTAGAGTACTCTGCACGGGCTGCTAGTCAGTGGGCATACAGCAATAATCAGTAGTCAGTAGTAGGCAAATAAATACGAGAGGTACATTTTAAAATGTCGTAAAATGTCTGATTAGTAGTTGTACCTTGTATATAACATAAAAAAAAAAAAAACTATGCTGGCATCAATGTTTGGAGGTACAGATGACTGTAACAGTGATTACACCCATAGCCTTCAAGGGTCTAGGGCTTATTAAAGGTGAAAATACACGGAGCCTGAAGGAATCTATCTGATACATTCCTTTTTTCTATTCCTTTTTTTTTATATTTCATCATGTTTAGTGTATTGGGGGAGAACTTGAGTTGTTTCCTTTGTACATATCCACAGTGACTTGGGAAGCGACTTTAAAGTGTAGTTTTACAGGCTACCATTTAATTCACATCAGAAGAAGCTGAACTACAGCAGAGCTAACCTCTAGAGAAATATAACTTTGTTAACTAAAATTACTGAGACAAAATAGCTCAAAAGACTTAAATAAGTACATAAATAAATAAATAATTTTCTTTTATAGCCAGAAATAACTTGTACATGCAGTAGTGAACCACGCCTCAAAATGACAACTAATACAACTAACTAATAAAATACTGACCTACCACTAATATCGTTAAAATAGTAGTTTGTTTACATGTAGTCAGCCTACTCCCCAACACTGTGTATCCATGGAGACCAGCCTGAGTCAGGCCTATTCAGAAGTCATAAAGTCCATTCATGGCAAAATCCATTGGGCCAATCAGGACGCTGTAATCTAATCTGTGCTTTTGTTCTTGAAAAAACAGGGCCATGATTATCATCCCACTTTGATGCATTTTTTTCAGACTATTCCACAGATGTATTTTTTATGTTCCCCCTACCTTATCACAGTTTTCAATTTAGAACTTTTGACACAAACATGCCGAAGCACTTTGCCGCAGCTTCGAAATGAGAGTGAGCGAGAGAGCAAACGAGAGAGAAAGGGAGAGAGAGAGAGAGAGAGAGAGAGAGAGAGAGAGAGTGAGAGTGACCCGGTGATTTTCCAACTGTGGATGCCTGTGTTCTGGGTGTCACTTTGGTTAATAATCTCCTACCAATCCTTCAACTTGGGTGCACGTACAGGACGCTTCAAACCATGAAAACAGCTGGCTTTGTGCAGCCCAACTGTCAGAGTCTCCTTTGCTGTCGATGATGGAAATATCAAACCAGTGAGCCGTGAGTGGACGTCTCAATCTGAATCTCTTCAGCTCAGCTAAACCACAGCCATCCTCCCACTGATAATTCATGCAACATACACCCACATTAGGAGCACACTGAACTGTTTTTCTGCTCAGTGCATAGGGAGCAGTCCCTATACAGTACCCGGATGAATCCATCTTGCAATAATACACGGATAATATCGAGCCGAGTAATTCTATTAAAGTTGTAATGAAATGGATTTTTGTCATTTCTGAGACTTGGCTATCACTTTGAAATACAATTGTCCAGTGAGCACCAATTCAATGTCCATTCCAGGCCCACCGCTGACTTAGTACTCTTTTCAAATATTGGACACAACAGTGGATTTAAAAGCCTGAGTACAGTGCTATACAAAAGAGAAAGCATTTTCCCCACAAAGCACAGTGTTTCAGAAATGATGTCCATTTAGGGGACGTGTAATTGGCATTGAAGCCATCAAAGTGAACACAACATCAGTCCCTTTCAAGCATTTCCAGATTATCATGTTGCTCTCAGTTGCTTTGTGGGCATGCACTCAAAAAGTCCCCATCCAGTTTAATCATCACGGCAAACTAAAACCGAACATTGGCCATGCCACTCCACTGGCAGCATGAGCAACATTCATGTCTAAATATTTTCTAGTGATTCATCAAATTTAAAAACATGTATGGATATATAAATAGACTACCTGGATTCAAAAGTAGATAGGTGGGAAATTCATTTTGCCCTCAAAGAACAGATTGTATTCAACGTTAAGAAGGGAGGTGGAAGGAATGCTGTGTTTGTTTTTCTCTCTCCAGACCATCATATTGTTTTTTCAATTTGATGCAAGTTGGAGAATTATAGAAGTCCCTGGGGCTCATCCAAGTTTCACAAAGCACCTCATAAGGACAGACAACCGTAAGCCCACATGGTGCTGCAATGCCTCTCTCATGGAGAATGGAATGAATAAATGAGCAGATGAGTTTGGTTTTGACAAGTGAGGGACATGGCGTTCCCCGTGCATTTTTGATAGTGATCTAATTCATCTGGCAGGCGTGGATGCTGATTAAATCAGAATGTCAGCCACTTGACAAGACAAGACACAAACCGATGTGGAACCTGTTTGAACAGTGTGAGCAGTGTGAGATGGCCAGGGAGATTTGCATCGCTGCGTGGCCGCTGAACACCACGCACCGACCTGTTATCGTCACTTCCCACAACACCTCCAGAGAGACAGCCAGCCAGACAGACAGACAGACAGACAGACAGAGAGGAATCCACCGAGGCCCATCTCTTCTGTTCTCTCTCAGGGTGACATCAGCCCTCTGACACTCCCGATAAACAGAAGGGTGTGATGGCACGGCCATGTTCCCCTTCACTCAGATGTGCTTGATGCCTCCATCAAATTTCCCTGACAATCACAGAGCTGGAGGCAAGACATACACACGTGTGGAAATCACAGGCCCTGTAATTACAGGGGAACAAAGCCTCTCTGAGCAGAGTCACTATATGAAAGACCATCAACGGAAAATCAGAGCAAAGAATGCTTAGGGTTGACCCGTTGGTAGCAGCACACAAAAGGACTTTGATACAGGGGGAGTTTTGGAGACAGACATCACTGAGGCAGGTTGCTATTTAACTGATGAGTGCCTCTTCAGAATCACTATATCTATGGACAACTATAGCTTTCCCCCAAATTCAGCACAATGCCCTAACCAGCTGTCAAAATATGACAACAGAGTGATGTAAACACCGTATTAGAAATGATACACATCTTTTGAGATGCCTCCCAGACGGGGTGAGATACGAGACATTCATCAAGTTCACTGACATCGGTTTACTGTTGTCTGGCCACCACGTCCGTGCACTATAATGTAATGAATTTCTTTTATCTTTACACAACCAGGGCAGTTAGTAACTTGATTCACAAAGCTCAGTGTATTCAAAGTCACAGTTCCGTTTGAATCTTGAACAGCTCTTTTGGCACATAAAATGAAATGAAACACACACACACACACACACGTGGGTCCTTGGGTAGCGGCTCCTCTCCCCCTCCGCCTTGTGTTCACCTTCCTGCATGCACAGCTCCAAGGAGGTCAAAGTTACATGTACAAAGTCGCTCCCCTAATCTCCTTTGTCACTCATAAAATTTACACTACATCTCCCTCTTGGAGGCCTGTCAGTTTGCTCCTGCCTGTGGCTGTCAGAGAACATAGATAATTACTCGGAGGGATCGGAGAAGGCCTTGATTATTGATAGGGTTGGATGTCTGAAGAAAAAAATATATACTATATGCTGCTTTGAATTATTTCCTATTAGTAATAATACAAGAAAATGATCGTTCCAAAAAACTTCATCACAATTATCATTACTTTGTTAGAATAATCCAAACCCAAAAGGGTTAATCCCTGGAGTCATTTTGTATGTTTTAACAGTCAGTCTGAACTCCTCATTTATTTCACACAATTTTTTTTTTTTTTTTGTAAGAAGTTGAAGTGTGATGAATGTAAAAGTGTGATAGAAGTGTGAAAATGTGATATGAAACTTTTTCCAGAATTTCAGAGGAGCAAGACATTAAATAGTCAGATAAATAACTTTTGTCCTCTCTATCTGGGAGTTCCTGCCACTGCATGACGTGCCGTCTCCCATGCTGCACCACAACATGACATGCTGGCCCATACCTGTGGAGGCCTGCCCAGCCCATGGTATGTAAGCGATCAACTTCCTGGTCAGGCTTGAATTTAATAGTCACTTTTTCATTGTGTTTTTGTTCACGCTGTCGTGACCTCACCTCTTGTTTGTGAGCAGTTCGCTCACATAACGACATGGGAAGCATGCTTTTCTAAGCCTTGTTGGAGACAAAAGAGGAAAACAAGCACTCCTTCAAGCAGGAATGATTACCACATTACAGTGATGAATCCTTCTGATTCAAGTCACCTATAGATCATGTGCAGTTAATTTTGTGTCGTAAACAAGGAAGTACTATAATGTTTTACACTTCCAATACTTTGCCGCCTTCAAGCTGAAAATGCCTGGTTAATTGTTGATCAGGCTATTTTTTTCGGGTCACTATGAATCAGATGGCAAAGTGGACCTGGGATCCACATAATCAGCACACCTAAAAACAGACCCAGGAAAAGTCACTAGTGTTTAAACAATGTCTGTATCACATCACGACGAACGATTATACATTCCTTCCAAATACGTGTGCATGTTTAAATCTAATACATCTTAAATACCAGCTAAATAAAAGATGACAATTCCATGTGCAAATCAATTTGATATCTATAGGGACTGAAAAGTGCACATCAAACAATATGAGCCAGGATCAAGCTGGGGCAGGTGCTTCTCCTCTCAGAATTACAAGGAGAGTTTGCAGACAGATATGAATTTACAATTAGTCTCATCCTGGCGACTTCTTAAGGTTTGTGACAGTGTCTGGGGTTCCACTAAAGGCCATGTGTGTGAAGCCATGAATTTCTTGCGACAGGCTATGATACCAGAGAGGCTATATTTAGGGAGGATAACTAGTACTGCACAGTATAATCTGACATTTGTACCACAAGGGAGTCATACTGCATTGCTCACAAATGACAGTGTCACTGTTGGTTTGTGTCCCCGGTGGAATAGGTTAAAGAGAACAAAACATGTTTTTGCAGTGGAGTGCCGCTCTGCAAGACAGATCTAATAAAACTGTATTTGATTGTGGGGGTATGATCTGACTGTGCCTGTCACTGGTGAGTGAGCCCCCTGAGCGCGGAGACAGCAGCAGTCTGGTTGAAGAGGAACAAAGAGTCCCTGGGAGCGGTCTCAGCAGACTCAGAAACAGGAGTCTGCATGACTGGCCTGCTTTTGATGGCTGACTTCAACAAGGCGTTTCAACTCCCCTCTACTTCTCTGGCCCTCAGACTAGGGACAAAGGAGAATAAGCAGAGGCCACCGTTCTACTAATGCTAATAGATTAGATTCAGTTAGGATCAAAATGTCAAGTATATCGAGAGCAGAGAGAAGTAGAGGCTATGTATCACTTTATATAAGCTATTCATGAATAAACACTGCACCCTCTCTTTAAGTGAAACGGGCAATGATACAATATTTTATCAATCTGCGGTACATCTTCTAGCTCTTCGCCCCATGCGGTATAGTAGTTTAAATTATAACATCAAGCAGCACATTTGAGTCCCTGTCAAATCCGTTTAAAGAAAACAAGCATGATGTAATTCAATTCAACCAGGCAATTCATTAGCCAAAGTCAAACACCGGCCCTGCTGCAGTTGGTTGCTGCTGCCCTCCCTGCGGACGCGGTGAAGCCACTTAGGTCCACATTCACCAAGGTGATCAAACCTGCGTCAGCCTACACCTGCCACCCCTCTCAGGAGGAACCAGGTGTAGGCTGCACAACAAAGCTTTGGTGGTGCACTATGGGAGTTCGGCTAACTGCTTCATCAGTCACTACACATCATTGAAGGATTTCAAGATTGAAGGGCTGCATTTGAAGGAGTTTGTTTAGGATGCAAACAGCACCAGATGATTGATGTTCAAGGAATACTCCAGCCACATCCTCATTGACACCTCAGCCACAAGGTGGCCTATGCACTACATTACTCTAGCAGTTATATTATACCTAGTGTTTTCTAACACATTACGTTCTCCCCCAAAGTACCTTGCAGAAGAAGACGAACTATTGCCACTAAATAGGGATATTGAATATGGATTTTCAAGACATCTTCACTATGAGACAGTAAAGCCATGTTAGCAGGAGCTATAGAATATCATAGCAGATAGATGCTCAGTCGAGATTTGGGAATCAGCAATGGGCAGGCTGTTTTTTTCAATAATATGTTTGAATTATTTCTTATGGGTGTGCATAATGGCAATATAAATCTTTCTTGGTGTGCAATTACAAAGACTGGCATGGTCTATTCCCCGCTGGGTGATCGCCTGCGAACAATGACATATTACCGGCTGGCCGGCAGTGGTCATTAAGAACTGATATGGGATTTATGGCTAGTCTTTAAACATGAGATGGCATTAAAGAGATTTGACTACAGTCAAAATGGCACAAAGAATCCTGCCTGAGCAAGATGGAGCTAATGAACTGTGGTTGAAAAGCAGGGGAATATAAAGTTATTTTGGGTAAAGCCAATTTCTCATCAAGCAAAATGAGTCTGATTATAATCCTGGGTTGTCATAGTCCATAACATGCTGACTGCTATTATCGTTTTGTATTGGTGAGGTTTTATATGGTTGTAATGAGCAAAGTTTAACAATAAATATATTGAAACACTGTTTCATTTGTGGTACGGTTTTTACATGTTCAGAAGCAGATTACAAAATACCAAATCTTAATGTGAAATACAAAATGCTTCGTACTATATTGCAACAGTTCAGAATAAGACACACCTTGCTTTAACAGGAAATAAGCAAAGCGACAGTGTGTTAGTGCATCATTCAGTCCATGTTTCTGCATCGAGAAAAACACTCTCCATATAACCATCGCACTAATTTCCAGCGGCAATTAAGGAGTCTTACATTCCACATGATACCTGCTGAGTGAATATAAGGAGCTTAAACATGAGATGTGTTCATTGGAAAGTGAGAAATAAAAGCTTTGCCTCATCATATTAGTGCCACCCCTTAAAACGACTGTTTATCATGAGGTAGTGCTCAAGGTTTTAATGAGCTCCCTGCCTGTTCTAGTATAATTCCAATTAGTCCCTTCGTCTCATATAATGGCATGATTACCTTGTGAAGCCTCCATTGTTTTCTGTGCAAGCCTTGAAAGGAACCCTGACTATTTTAATCTATTTCCCAGTGGCAGCACACCTGCCAAGCCAGTTACACCTCCTGCAGAATGATCACAGGTATTGGTTCATTAATACAGAGAATGGCAGTGTATGAATCCCCCTCGGTCACACCTAGTGGACGGATGAGAAAATTAATGTTAAAATCCAATGTTGACTGCTCTCCACTTTCAAAACTATATTCACACCATAGCATTTCCAAATTCTAATGAGAAAAGTAAAGTAGGAGGAGTTTATAAACTTCACCTGACACAGATGCAAAAAAACTAAAATATTAAATGTGCTTATAGTGCTTCTGTTTTAGGTGCGCGCAAAATATCTGCGCGACAACATGTAGCTATGCGCAGGACGTTTCAGGCCACTTCTTATAAAGGGCGACTGATCTCATTGAGTATGATAACAAACCCTGCTGCGGTGTCAGTCTGTAATGTAAGGGCCATTACCACAATTTTGGCCACCGCCATTTCAGAAGGAGGATGTCTTGAGCTATTTTTGATCAAAACCCAGGGAAGAGGAGAATCAGTTGTTAGTAGCAGCCATTTGCACTGTCATCTTGTTTGGACGGCCTGTGGCTTCCACTTGAAGACAGGGAAATCTCAGGGAAATGCACCCGCCTCGGCCTTCACATCCTCCGCCATCTCTTTCTGTGAAGGCTCACTGTGCATCTCACTGCACAATCATAATGACAATTGACTCGATGTATAATGAGAATAAAAATGTACAGTACCTTCATCTCAACTAATAATGGCGCTGATGCTGTTGATTGAGTAACTTTCTGCAACCACAAGGGCAGCGTACTCCAACCGCAGTATATCGCTCCCATCCCGGTAATTGATTCAGCGCTGCGAAGACACTGGCAATCTTGCACAAAGAAATGTTTCATTCAAATCATAATTTAACAGAGTATCAGCAGCAATGAGCACAATAGGAGAGAGCGGTAATAGCCAGAACCTAAAACTGAATTTAGATTTACTCTCTGATTTGACACTCGTGCAGAATAAGAGACAGGAGGGAAGAAATGGTAATCTGCAAGAAAGCCCTTAAAAGAATCAATTTGGCAAGGTGTCTGAGAATGTGACTTTATCCGGCACTGTGATTCCGACTGTCTCCTGTAAGAGTGGGATGACTGTCTTTCTTCCCCGCTGACAGGCAGACCCAGGCCAAATTGACAGTTCTTTAAAGTGCCTGACAGAAAGCCGCATTAATTAAGTCATTGCTGGACTTTAATTGTGTTAAGAAGTTGAAAAAAAATCTAATATGAGAAAAGGTTACCAAGTCCTCTGTGGTGTCAGATTTTCTACTTTCTATGAATATTAATGTGCCTAATGAAGACAATCTTCGCTTCATCTCCCCATTGTTCTGCATTCAGGTGCCAAGCTTTCACAGCCATTGATTTGTTGTTAAAGAACAAATATGTCACGGGAGAAAATGACTGCCATGTCTTTTATCTTAAATCTATCAAGAAAAATGCCTCTCTTTTCAGATAAAGTGAGGATTTTTTTTTTTTGTTATTCTAAAGAGATTTTAGCTGAGTGAGTGTCATACAAAAGTTGTCAAGGTGTGTTAGGGTGTTAATTAGATCTGGTAAGCTACAGTTCTGCTTTTCTACAATGGATGGGCTACAAAAGGAAATTCAGATTTCATAAGGTGCATTAGACAACAAAGAAATATAAAGCCACTGAAGCAAACCACACCATTCCCTCTGCATGGCCAGTTGCATGGGATTATTTTGCTTTTAGTATTTTAGTGTTCAGTGATTATAATTCGATCATATCCACTCGAAAATATTTTTGTCTGTGACGATGAACTTTACATGCCGCGGTCTAAAGTAAATACGCGTGGAGGATCACCAACTCTCCGAGGTGGAGGGACGCTGAGCTGCAGTTGTCTGCCACTGTTGGCAGTTAAAGTCATGTGATGTCTGATGACAAGTTAACGTGTTCTCTCTGCATGCCACGTACCCTGGGGGAGAACAACACCAAACGTTCCCCAAACTTCAATATTAACCGGGCATCATGATTGCCAGGCATATTGAAGAGACAGGAATTCAAATGAACCTCCCGTGATAAGACGACCTGAGTCCTTGTGAAAGATGAGCTATGGCTATTTCTGGAGAACGAAGTGCTCGGTCTCGCCACAGGGCAAACCCTGAATAGCCAGGGTTGGAATTACTTGAAAAGAAGGACTGGCTGATGTACTTGGCACTTGTCATTGAGGGAGTGTCTTTTGTTCACATTGCCATAGATCTCCATCTGAGGAAACTGTACAAAAGGACTGATATATTTGTGAAGTCTTTTGTGAAAAATTAAGAGATGCATATTACTGGGGGGAAAAGGAGATAGGAAAGAAAAGGATACTGTCACAAAATTAATTTTGCAATATCTCATCTGAATATACTGTTCAAATTTTGGGAAACTTGGCCTGCAACACATGCACGGTGCTTTTTTGTTCCAGATGTCTTTGTCTTGGATGGTTAATAAAAAAGAGAATAGTCACCTTAGCTAATTTATGTCTTGGGCTGGGTGTACACAAAGTGTGAGGGATGGGAAACTATGCGCCTGTGGACGTCCCTTTATTGCATCTGACAGAGATGGCTTTTTTGATGTCATCCCTCTGCACTGTGCATGTGGGAGTTTGTAGTTCTTTCTCACCAGAGGAGAGATAACACACAGGAGAAATCAGTCAAAGAGAACAAGTCTGAGACGTCACCATTTTAGTGCTTCCTCCAAATGGAACTGTGGTTTCAAGTGTTAAAGGACTATCTGGTAATTCAGGCCAAGATAGTCTTGTACACTGAATATGATAAATTTGTGAAAACTTTCAACTCAAGGGTCCATAAAATGTACTTTTAAAACCTCTCCCCTTACCAATTTATGTTACATAAAGCATATTTCTCAAAGGTAACGAGTTAGGGGGAAGTTAATGCACAGATTTTACTTTAATTTCCCATGTGCTGTGAATGATTTGCTCACACTGGCTTTTATTTAGGGAGGAACTTTAACTTGTGGCATTGTGCAACAATGCTTGCAGTTTAGACAATGAGGCATTGAACAATAATCCGTTCTTGAACTGAATCTAATGGATATTTAGAGTTGGTAACTCTTCTTCTTTTGACGTCGGGGTTCTTGGATTGTTTTTTTTTTTTTTTTTTTTTTTTTTTTTTTTTTAAGGGTTTGAAGTGAGGGGAGGGGGGTTCTGGGGACTTGACAAGAGGTGCTGCCTTAAATGTGAAACAGTAGAGAGGAAAACATTTGAGATTACATGTTGTGACAGCGGCAGATATTTTTTATTCTTTCTGCCTCCCTCACAAACTTTATTAAACATACACACACACACACACACAGTGAAAATCCTGCTGAGCTCTCAATCCAGTCATTCCTTAATCAAATGCTTAGTGCTCATGTTCCAGTACATTCAGCCCTGAAGTGACAGTGTGTCACTCTTAATCCAGACAGGTGAATGGACATGTCACCATAACTGTGTGTGTGTGTGTGTGTGTGTTTATGTGTATGTGTGCGTCAGGCCCCTTGTCTTTGCCTCCAAGTTTCAGCGTCTCTTGTGTTTCGTAGGGTTGACGGGTGATGATGTCCTCCACCCCCTGTATCAGCAGTCCTGTTTATATTTCCACCCCGCACATTAGTGGCACAATAGGAAGACGGCCCTTAAAAATGCATGAGGACAGATTGCATTAAGTTTTCATGAGTTCCTTTCACCCGCTCCCACGAGGCAGTTTTCCTGCTGCCTGCTGCGGTAAAGCTGGGATCTCCAGGAAATACAGTCATACTTGACGGTCTGCGAGGCCGACAGGGTGGTCATTATTTCATATATTATAGAGGGATAACCTTTTAAATCCTGAACTAAACCTCACATCTTCATGAAGATATCCCAAATAAAGAACATGCACAAATAAATGCATGCAATTAAATTGCAATTATTGAATCAATATTAAATGCATTGTAATTTCCTCTAAAAAGACAGTAGCTATGGATCCTTTATTTCAGTTAAGAAAAGGCTTGATCAAATAAGCTTTGCATGGTAAGGCTCAGCATTCGTAACTGCACGAGCCATTCAACAAACGTTTAATTATAGTGGTGGAGAGGAACACCCTTGGAGACTTCAAAACACGAGCGCCACCTTTTCACCCCAAGAGCAAGTTGTAACCTGCAGGCATACATTCATAGGGCGTTTTTCCGACCACAGGAAATATCCATAGGTATCAGTTGGGCCTGGCGAGGTGTGTCACTCTCCATAGCTCAGCCTAAGTGGGTATAGATTTGAGCATCATAATGAAGCGTAAAGATCAAGCAAAAGTCACCATTTGGAAGTCATATCTAAAAAAATATATATAATATATAATAGCTGGTCCGTCATCAGTCATTGCTCCACTTTGTCCCCAGAAACTTAGTCTATTCATATCCGCAGGCTTGGAGGTTTTGGTGACAAATGATATTGGCTCCAGTGGCTTTGCCTTTGCCATGCCTGAGGGTTTAGCAAACTGATGCCCTTGCGTGCGTTCGTTTCAGTGAAGGTGCAAACCAAGGGGAAGTAGGGAACTGACATTCAGGTGAAGTTTCAAAACCGGTTCTTCTGTTCTCAGCCTCTGTTCTGGTTGTTCCTGCTCTTGGCACAGAATCGACACAATGTGATGATGTGGATGCATTGCATCTGCATTACATTGCTTCATGTTCAACCATTTTCTTCCAGGTGCAGGGGAATATTCCGCCATGAGACAGTATGTATATGGTGGTTTGATTATTGCTGCAGCAGACACTTTCCATCATGGTTGTGACAGCGCGCCTCTAATGGACTGTCTGCTGCTATTTACCTTCAGTCAATCAATTGTGTGGGTAAACACCTACGGGCAACTAAAGGGCCTGCCTGTTGACAGAGCAAGAAGGAGCGATGGACAGAGTGAAAGAGTGAGAGAGAGAGAAGGAGGAAATGTTAGCCCTGCCAGCTCTGTTATACATTGATCTGTTTGTGCCTTGCCCTGTCTGGGGAGATTGATCTGTTATTTAATTCCCTTACTGGCACTCACTTGTAATGCTTGTGTCTTATGAGGCCCAGTATACCCCACATACTGTAAAATGCATATACATAGCTTTTATATATAGAGAGAGGTAGTTTTATTTTAGGTTGATTGGTAGAAATCTCTGGAGGAAGCAACAAACCGTCTGATGAAATTTCTAATATGATATCATTTCAAAATTTGAACACGCGCGCGCACACACGAACGCTCTTCTTCTGAGGCTCTGAAACTCAGGGTTATTTTTTGTTTGTCCGGGCGAAGTGCTGTATCCTGATTGGCTCTAACACGGACCAATGAGCGAGAAGAGCGCCAGGAAAAAAAAACATGGACGTGAGGGTGAACCAGCACAGTTTCGCCGCAGACAACTAACTAGCGAATACATTGACACAATGATACATTAAAGAGCTAGGAAAGACAACATGCCCTTTAAGTGTTAGGTTTTTCACACTAAAACCAGAATGTCGCTGAGTGCATCGTGTGACTCCATCTCTCAGAAAAGGACTCTGTCGAGCCTCCTTGGTGAGTTGACAGTTGGAGTGGTGGTGTTTGCTAACCGAGCCTCAGTAACGTTAGCTTATGTGAATACACTCTGAACTGAAAACACGCTGCTCCATTCAAAAATAGGGCAACTTAAGGTGTTTATCGGCAAAGGCAACAGTTAGCAACACGACTCTATGCCGTTTCTGAATCATGAGGTGCTACTCTTCAATTCGGCTCACATATAATCCACCAAGCATTATTTATTTCACTAAAATTCAAAGTTTTAGAAGTGGTTCACGGCGCTCGCTACCGCCCACCAAGGTGTCATTGTATAGAGGATTATGGGAATAACGAGCGAACCAAATTTAAAAAATTGATATTTTACTTAAGTAACTGCTGTTTGATGAATTATGTGTATGTCGAACTATTAAATTGCCAGATTTTTGAATTTAGTTTGGCGTGACCTTCTCACCATCAGTGCATCCGTTGTTCGACCCTACATTAATGCATTAAACGCAAATGTTTCCTATAAACACCCCCCCCACACACACACACACACACGCGCGCGCACACTAGAAAAGTCAAAAGAAAATATTAAATATATAAGCAAAGTATTTTTCGTGCACGTATACATGTAGCTGGTCGTGTGGTAAAGAGGCCGAAGCAGGAAGATGGCCAGCGGCTGCAAGAGGCAGCGATCCAGCTGTTGAACCAGCAGCAGGACCTCCGCAGCCTGCTGATGGAGGCCGGGGTGAGTGGGGCACGATGAATGGAAAAACCTCACAATGACATTTCAATATCTACCACTGCAACTTAATAGCTCAAGAGACTGGGAAAGGGTTTTTAGAAATTGATAATGTAATAACTGCTAGATAATGTGTAATGTTCAAAACGGATAGGAAATGTAATAAAACCTGTTAAATTATTAGTATGATTACTGTAAACAAACAAGGCCATTGCTGAGAAGATCAGCAGCCTCTACCGGCTTCTACTCTGCATTTTACATTGTGCGACACTGGGTTGGATTTGGTGGGAAATTTGCTGTATTGCTTTAGGGCACAAAGGGAGATTCTTTTAAGGCACAAAACAGGAAGAGGGTGCTGTTCTTCCAGCGCAAACGGAGCTAAAGCTTTCAGAGTTTCTGGCAACGGCAGATGGACGGTTTAAGGAGTGAAAGACCGATGGGGAAAATCACTTCCGACATGTTGATCTTCTTCAGGAAAGCCAAAGAGAAAGCCTTTGAGTGAAGAAGCAAAGAAGGCGAGAGCCATAAACTCCGAGGGGGATGGGGGGAAAAGCAGCAACATTCTCTTTGCAACAGGAAGCAACGGGGTTTATGGGAAATGTGGTGTTAATTTGGAGAAACGCCAGCACTAACAATTGGAACGATTGTATATATATATGGCTGTCTTGAAAAACTTTTTTGAGTTTGGTATTTTGTTGCTGAGTCAATTAT
Organism: Monocentris japonica; assembly: GCA_900323365.1. Classification (NCBI taxonomy): domain Eukaryota; kingdom Metazoa; phylum Chordata; class Actinopteri; order Trachichthyiformes; family Monocentridae; genus Monocentris; species Monocentris japonica. Next base: position 17,651 of record OOFE01013242.1, read on the forward strand.
TCAGGAAGGAAGGACGGTTAGTCCAAACCAATTTGCCATAGTAATGGATGGCTATCCCATCGGCTGTCATTGTGGTTTATAGAGATCCTGATTCAATCCTCCCTCCTCCAGTAATTCTTCAATGACATATTGATGTTTTAAAATGTAATCAATTACATCACATTAGTACATTAACCATCCATTATTACGTCAAAAGGGGCGTAATATATTTTTTGTAATAACAATAATAATAGTGTAACAACTTGAGTTATTACATTCTTCGTGTTCTTAGAATTACAATTATTATTATTACATGTTAAAAGTTAAAATATATAATATCCCTTTTGAAGGAATAAACGCCGGTTAATGAAATAATGGGATATTATTAAATGATCCAAAAATTTCTTATATTAACAGGTTTTATTACATTTTTAATTGTTCATTTTCATTTTATCACCTTATGACAAGTTATTACAATATTACATGACGCAATAGGGTGTGCAACTCCCCATACCTCAGCATTCAGGCCCTGTAATATGATAGTTGGGTGACTTATGTCTCATCATTTATTACGCTGACCAAATTTCTAAAAAAAAAAAAAAATACACGCAATATTTTTTGTCAATAATGGGCGGCCTTAAAATACACCTTAAAATACAATTCACACGTACTGTTACTAACTTGGACAGTTCAATCACTCTTTATGATTATTGGACGTCTGGTTTGTAGCTTCAGGAGATAGTTGACAAATGTTGAACAGTGTAGACTCAGAACAATAAGATATATATGTGAAGAATTGTGTTTTTTCTCTAAAATGAAGCGGATGTATGTCATAATTAATGCTAGCAATGGGAATATTGGGAAAATTTCTGAAACTGCCTCTTGATGAAGCCCACACCACTTCGGGCAGGAACTCGATTCAGTTATTTGTTATTGGTTATTTGATCAGTTGATCAACGGAGAGGCTTGCTTTCCTTTAATTTGTTCCCGATTGTTTGCCTGTGTTTGATGTGTCGATGTATCTTAACTTATTTTCATAGAGTCCAAACCCCTGCAACGTCTTCTCTAAGGAGAATGCAAGGCAAAAAGAGGCAGCGTCTGAAGGCCTCCCATCAGCCATTGCAGGATCACTCCTGGGTGAGTGATTTGAAATGCCGTTAACCAGCGTGTATACACTATTGCAACTGAAGAGGTTGTGTTCTGCAATGAATCAGTGTGTCTCTGGAGATATTCAATTTGGGACGACTGTTGTGACTGCAAATAATTGGCTTTTTACATTTTAAGAGTGACTTGCAAAATGTGCAACAGCAGAATAGGCTTCAATTCTGAAACCACTAAGCAACCAAAATTCACCAGGGTGTGTGCAGATCTTGAAAAAAATCTTAAATGTCTTAAATGATATTAGCTTAACTCAAGGTTTTACAAAGTCTTTAAATGCAATTAAATAAAGCACTTTAAGTCTTAAAAATAAATTCAGTTTAGAGGTGTTAAAAATGATGGTCGTTTCTTCTGGTGAGAAATCAGCCCAGTCACGCTGACCTATATTCTGGTAGGTCCACGGTTGTTTATTTTACTTACAAAATTGCCCTTATAGTAGTTCATTCTAAATTGCTGTAAAAATGTGTTAAATGTTTTCAATTTGATCTCTACCGTAAAGCAGTCATGTAAAAGTGAGTGCAAGGAAAATAAATCAATCAGCCAAGAATGATTACCACTTTTCCCTTACCAGTGAGTGATGATGTGTGTGCGTTTACATTGTCCGTTCACAGTGTGTGAGCTGAGGCATCAGGCCGGGGAGCTGGGTGTCCCGGCGGTGGCTCTGGCGGTGAAGACGGTGCTGGAGAGACTGATGGAGATCACCGGAGCTGAGGAGGACGCGGACGAGGAGGAGAGGAGAGTGCTGCTCACTTCCTCTCAGCGAGTTAGTACCACACCAGCATTTGACTGGAGTGTTTTGTATTTTTATATGCCTACTGAGAAGGATAATAATGAATGTGGGGTTAGACCGATAATACCTCCAGTATTATGGAGGTTCCTTCCTTTTTTTTCTCCTAAAACATTTCATCAGTTTTTCAATGGAGAGTTTTAGTGTCCCATGATGGTCTAAATGCTGTTTCAGAGGCTTTTCCTCCCCGACAATAATAAGGGTGCGATCACACCCACAGCTTCTTCATAGTGGGAACATTTACTTAGTTGCATATTTGTATTGCATTTGCAAGTATGAGCATGTATTTCCAAGCACGAGGAACTTCTGGCTATCAGATGTCAACGTCCATCCCCTTTTACCCAAATAACCTTGTGTTTTAGGGATTGTTTCCTGTAGGTACCGATTACATTCTCGCTCCTAACCAATGATCACTTGGTAGAGGGCTGAGACCCACATGTTCAGGCGTCTTGATGAGGTTATTTCGTGCCGTACTAGTTTGAGGCATTATTCTCACCTGCCAAACGTAAAGGAGTAAATGCTCCAGAGTTAGAATAAACTGGTCCGAACATGCCTGGTGTGAATGTGCCCTAAAATACTGGGGAAAACGCTGAATTTGTTTGTTCGGGCATGAAAATGGTCACATTTAAAGATTGGCTATCGGCAGCTCTAATCCAAAAACATCAGCCTTGCCTTCAAAAACCCAAATCACTCTTTTTTTTTTTTTTTTTTTTTTTTTTTTTACAACTATC
>OOFE01013244.1:0-14882 GCA_900323365.1 Monocentris japonica
AAAAAAATTGCAGTGTTCCCTCTGGGTTTAGTTTGTTTTATTCTCCCGGCGAGGCGATGTACAGTGTGTGGTGATAGTGCTGATGATGTAATTAAGAAAAAGAAAATAAATAAAACTTCATAATAAATAAAAATGAAAGGACAAATACTTTTGCGACATTTTCAACAGTGAGGATTTTATGCAAGAAAAAAGAAATCTTACTGTAACATTCCATGTCATCTTTAGCCAGCCACCTGAGAAGGGATGTACTTGTCTGTATAAAATAAATGGGACAGTTCTACAACCAACTCTGTGCTGTGTGTGCTCAATTACAACAAATGCCATTTGGTGGGCTCTTATCCAAAGTGCCTTACAGTGCCAAGAGTGTATACATGTTTATAGCATTTTAGCAATGCTGTCATGTCACGTGCTATCTATTTTGATACATGTCAATATTGATTTTCTAAGTGCAGGACAATGTTTTTGAGGCGCTTTCTACTTGAGCATGAAAGGTTTATTTTTTTTTTATTCATGAAATGTTTCTTTAACTCCCTAATGAAAAAAACGCAAATATTTCTATAAGGACTTATAGTGTGTATGTCGTATTTAGTGGGTTTATAGTGACATTATCGTACTTAATGGTGTTTTAAATCCCATAGTATCACTGCAATATTCCTATAGGAACTTCTAGTTTGGCAGTGATATTGGTTTAGTATCCCTCTAAAATGTGTTATAGTATTGCATGTCTTTTTCATAAGGCTGAACCTGTTTAAAACAATTCCATCCACATCAATGGAGAAATAGAGCTATTATAGGTGGCCCTGGTGAATACAGCATGCCATTCACAAAGGAATTTCTGTGCTGTTTTGTAAGGAATACCGGGACGGTAGTAGTTTAGGTCAGCTTGAATAGATACATGTTAGACCTCAGACTCCCATTTGAGAAAGACTTTATCCCAGGGACCCCACATCTGAGGAGATTTTTGTTCTGTCTATACTGCACATTAGGTGGGTCAACCGGTAACAGCAGCAAGGACGATGAATCCTCACATCACAATATTCATCTTTGCACATTCTCCCATTGCGCTCAGATTAAACCATCCCTTATTCTGCTAGGGGCCCCTTGACACCCACTCTAGGACCCCTGGAGGTCCCCGGACCATAGTTTGGGAACCACTAGGTTAGGTCATATAAGGGGAAAGGACCGCGGGTTGTCTGGTGCACTGAAGAAAGGAGGGAGAAGGATGAGGGGGAGGGGAGGAGGAGGAGGAGAGTGTGGCCGGTCCGCTTGGGCGGGGTTTCCCTCGTATTTCAAGTCTACTCAGGAGGGGGAGAGCACGGACCATTCCCGGCTGCATGGGAATGTAGGTGCAGGTTGTATACTAAGTCGCGTCGGTGTATTGCTTTAGTTTTACGGTGTTTTAATATTTTTTAAATTTTTTTTATTTATTTTTCTCTTCCATTTGACCATGTACTGGCTGAGGTAGTAGTTTGTGCTGTTGGTTGGGTTGTGACACTGCCCGCTATGGAGATGACTGCGCAAGCTACTGCCTTGCTAGTGCTGGTGCTTCCACCTCAAACCGAGGAAAATGTCGCCGCTCATACGCTGTAATACGGTTTTTCAGGTAATGCAAACTATAGTATTGTACCATGTTGCATTGTAACTGCTGCTAAATCTACAATGGCTTTTGATTGTTGCATTTTGCCTTCACTGTACAGTGTAACGTTGGAGCTGAGCGGTTACAGCAATGGCAACTGTATCATGTTTCATCTAATAAAATAGAGCTCTGGTTGGGTAAAAAAACACTGTTGTACGCAGTTGTGATTGTCGCCTCGCGGAATATTACACACGGACCTAATGTGAGATTTGCGACTTACGTAAAACCTGCATTTCATTTTGACAAGGACCATTCTGCAGAATTTCTCGCATTATGTGGGGGGCAAGAACAGCTAAACCTTAAGGCGAGAGCTTGGATTTCTCAGCTGGAAATTTGACACATTTGATATTTTTCATTTGGTAAGCACATTTTGACTGTAACACGGGGGAAGAAGCCCATGAGGTGAAAGTCAATATCTTGTATAGATCTGACTAGTTTCCTCAACCTCGGGCAGAGCGGGTTGTGTAGAAAGCATGTAGGTCAATAGTACTGTTGCTATGAAGAGAGGAGTGACGTGGCTCCTGCTGCCCACTGAGGTAGCCTACAGTACATCTGGTCTGACACACACGAACTGCTTTATGGCTCTCTCCCCGACGTCCTTTGTTGATAATGCTGCATACCACCAGACACTGGGGCAGATAATGTGTTGCAACACCTACCACCTTTTTATTAGCAGGGCACAGCTCAGTCAGGCCATTTTGGAATAAAAATGCAGTAGTGTGTGCTGTGTTGGCACCGTTAACCTAATAATCTGATTATTTAGCTAAATCGGGAGGGTGTGCTACAGTATTTGGACTACAGTCTACAATGCGCACACACACACACACCACATGACCCACAAAGGATTTTGAGCAGTTGTGTCCTCGCTGACGTCTATCGGAGTGAACCGCTGATGTGGGTCATGTGTTGCGAGTTAACCTTTCCAATCCTACCTCTTCTGCCCGACAGCATCTGGCTGCTCTGTATCACATTAGTATGGCAGTCAGGGGTCTCGTGGTGGGGGTGGGGACTGGAATGGAGAATGAACTTCGATTGGCTGCAGGGGCAGGCAGTCTTGGTCGATGAAACCGTGCACAGGCTGCAGTCTTGAGTTCAGACCCCAGCCAAGATGAGAGCACCGCCGCTCGCTGACTGAAGATTGAATCCTGCGTTTGACCTTCCAAGAAGACGAACATGAAATATTTATGAGCTCACACTTGATCGTGTGTTAACGGTGCAGGCAGAGTTATGTTCATCTCTCGGGCACAACTCTGCCCACTAGCATCTGTGGCAGTTTGCAAAAAAAAAAAAAAAAAAAAAGCGAGTCAAAAGAATAAGCAGAGCTGACGTGATCAACAAAACCATTTTACTGAGCTTTGGTGGCTCATCGTAGAGATGTATGTAGGTTGAACAGAGGGGTTTCTTTTGCCTTTTCAGAAGCAGCTGACACACTAGCACACAAACCTCCACTGAGACCTGTAGTTTTAAGCTTTACCTACAGGTGTACATTCAGTAATTACACTTTGCTAATTCAGACTTCAGGGTAAAACTAAACACATTTTTACCAAACCCTGACTACTGAGAGCCAGTGTATGGACCAGTGAGCAGTGTGCATTAGGAGTTACAGAGGACAGGGCAGCCCTAGGTCTAGCCAGACCTCTGCTCATCTATCATGTGCCGACGTTCCCATTTGAGCCGGGCTGCAGATAAATCAGTTTCAGGCTGCCGAAGCCCAAAAGCAGTAAATTTGAGCCCCCTGTGGAAAATCTGCCGGCTCAGATGAATATCACAGCTGCACTGTTGAAGCAGCCGCGCCTTCCTCCTGACAGGCCGGTTGACCCTGATGTGTACACTGTAAATTCCCCAGATACCTTCACACGTTGCCCAGCACTGTAACACAACGCATTTGGGGTGCAGGCCAAGACCTATACATTGTGTGAGAGGTGAGGAAGCCATCCAAACATTAAAAGATATTACCACAAATCTAAGACCTTTTTGTGAGTAGGATCACATGAATCAAAATATATATTTTACTGTCCATCCATGTAAAAGGCCATACAAATCATGGACCCGATCCACTCAAAACACTTCTGAAAGGAGGCTCAAAGGCTGTGGGTCCAAGTTCCCTCGTTGGGATGCACTGAGATATCACCTCACCTTTCCAGTACAAGAGATGAGTATCTCACTGCTAGCCCACTCAGCATCTCCCTCGGCTCTATCCACGGGTGGGGTGGGAGTGCTGTGACCTTGGAAAAACAAGCCACCCACAGGAATGACTATGTCATTGCCGTCATCCAATCTGGACCACACGCGTGTGTGGAGAGTGGGAGTGGAGTGCCAGATCAGTGCTGGCCTGACTGGAGGAGGATGCGGTGCTGGCCTGTGGGGACCAGATGGCCCTACAGCTCCTGCAGAGGACCCAGGGGTGTTAGGCTCCCACGACAGCACTTTATGATCCTGTGTGTGTGTGTAATGTGTACGAGCACACGGTTATGTGCATGTGTGTTTTGCACTAACGCCCTAATCCACACCTGCGGGTAGGATAACGTGAACTGAAAAGACCTTCAGGCTATAGAGTTATTTAGTAAGTGATCTCCACCATAAGACTATTGTAGACACAGGTGGCTCTTAAACCTTTCCTGAGCTTTGGTGGCTCCTTCCTCAGTTGTCCTCCAAAGGCGTCTACTTCTCAGCTTATGTGCCTCGTCACGGCTCAAAGAACTGTCAGCAATATGTTGAATAGACCACAGAGCCTTTTGCACATTTCTATAATTTGGTCAGCATTAGTGTGCAGCGATGCCTCTTAGTTGGTCTCAGGTGTAAACAGTCTTACCCGTTAAGCCCATTGATCTAAGTCAGATGCATGAGGACTACTGGAAACTCTTCCAACTACCTGAGTGAACTATAAACCGCTTCAGTCGTTTTCAGTGCAGTCCGTTTTGTGGCCATAACGCAGGTAAGTAGTATTGAATTGATGCTGGAGTTGTCATGATATTGTCACAAAATGTTTTACTACCGTACTATACCAGAGCAGTTCCAAGTAATATCAGGATACTAGGGTTAGACTGATAGGCCGATATAGACCTTGCAATAAATTTCGGATATTTGCGAGTCAGTGTCGTCTGCTGCTGATAGGATGGAGGTGGGGACGTGATTTTACTCAGCCAGCTTCAGGGGGGGCAGTCTGTAAAACCTGCAATGAAATCTGCCTTAAGGAGCTGGTAACCCACCTAAAAGAATTTCATTTTACTGGGTTTCAGTGGCGAGTTTTAGTGTCCCGTGATGGTCTAAATTCTGTTTCAGAGCCTTTTCCATCCTGACGAATACAATTCTGGGGGAAACCCCGGATCCTTATAATCTTGTGGAATTTTTTGGCACGAAAATGGTCAAAATTATATAGAGACAATATTGGCACAAACTATTGCTTTTGGCAGCCTCAATCCCAAAATCTCGGTATCGGTATTGGCCTTAAAGATCCTATATCGGTTGAACCCTGCAGAGAGTAAACAGATTCAGATTTTGAGCACTGTGAGGTTCATAAGAAGGCCAATACCACAAACCAGCAGGCTAAACTGCTGATTTTCAAGTTCTGTCCTTTCATTACCCATGACAATTTGGACTATGGGATGCATCTTTTGCTCCCTACGCAAACCTTTTAATCCTTGTGATGTGATTCTGTCTCTATTCTCAGAATCGTTGGTCTTGTAATGTATTGTAAGCATTTGGTATCACACTACTTTGGTAGGAAGTATAGCTCAAGCCTAATTGACACAAGGTTGCACCCAAGAGTGGAACAGTTATTACTCCCTGTTCCACACCCTTACTTATCAGTAAAGCAAGCTGGGTTTTTTTTTTGTTATCAAATTGTCTTTCATCACTTGGTTGTGTGTGCTTTGGTGTCAAATGACACCCCTGAAATCACCCTCCACCATGAAATCTCCAGTCAGGCTACTCCGTGAACTGATACCCTTCATCCCTGTATTGCTTTGAGAGGCACTTGACACAGTTAGTGAGGTGGTGATGGTATTATTCCATAGTTACTCGAGTATAACGGAGGGCTCAGAGATTGTCTACTCTAAGCCCAGGGTTCCTACACAATTTCTAAATGCTTTTCCTGTTTATTTCTTGTCTTGTGTTCACTATGATGCACGCTGGTCTTGGCTGGGTACTATGACCGTCAACTAGGCTATATCACTAACAGCTGAAGATTGTTCTGCATAACAGCAAATCCACACTATGCAATATTTGAAATGACAATGGGTCTGCAACTACACAAATGTGTGTTAGAAATTAGCAACACGTTTTCTTCCCCTAATTTCCCAGATTTTGTGCAATTCCAAACTTTTCAAGACCCGGATTCATTGTCCATAACTTTCCAGACCTGTGTAGGAACCCTGCAAACCTCTCTAGGTTGGTTGGCTGGCAGGTGTCCAGTTAAAAGCACAGCTCTGAGCAGGCTTATTTTTTTAGGACAATGCTCTAACGTTAATTCCACAAAGAAATGATTTTTAAAGGTGAATCTTAAATTTTTTACATCGAGGTTAGGTTTTGAAAAAAAATTACGTTATTTTCCTTTAGTTTCACTAAAATGTTTCACTTATACAGTATAACAAAAGAGACAATTGTCCAGAAGAGTCCATGGAAATGTATTTACACATTTTTACACTTAACTTAAATAAATTTGTTCCATCTTCCAACAGCTTCATCTTAAGCAGCCACAGCCTGATGTAATGCAATTAAGTACAGTATTTGTGTACAATTAATAGGAACTGATACCATAGCTGAACAAAATGTTGAGTTAAAATGTGGGGAAAAGCCTGGATCTGGAGAAAGATGTAGACTATAGAGACACACCGGTCCATAGTAATCCATCATAATTGCCTCTTTACAGTGATGCTCTTTGTCATCTACGTCCTTATTAGTGACGATATTAAACTATGCCTTGTAAAGAATCAGAAAAATGCCCATTAATAGAGATACTCTCTCTACAATATTCTATACAACACTACATCCAGCACAGCCTCCAAGGTGATTTTGTGTTTTGTTTTTTTTGCTTTTGTTCAGTGCATTTCTAAACAAAATATCTTCTTCTACAGAATAGATGGTTCACTTGCATGAACAACAGATGAGAATTTAACTGAACTGTTGACTAAAGTAATGGCACAGGTAACAGTTGATGTTGCATCAAATGTAGTGAACAATGATAACATATCTTACATAGAATAAAAAGACAAAAAGGAAGAAAATCATGAGGTAGAAGACGAGAAGAGGATTTGATTGAGAGAATATGTTTTTCTTAGATGTTCTAAGGAGCGCTGTCACTTTTAGCTGACTCCACAAACTCAATGGTAATGGCACCTTCATACTTTACTCTTAATAAAAGAGCATCAATAAATATTTTTCTTCAATGTTTAAAGAGAGCAATTTCCCACAGTAGTCAGTACAGTATCACACAGGGTAAAAATAAAAGAGACTTGCAGCTACAGTACTGACTTCAGTACACAGTTTTGTTACATTAAAAGGGGAACCATGCTTCTGGAAGCTTAAAGCTATGACACATTATCTAGTAAAGAAGGGTTTTTTTGGGTTGTTTTTTTTTTTTTTTTTTTTTTTTTAGACAAGTGACTAATAGATGGGGATGGTTGATCCTGACCAGATGGAAAACTAAAAAAATACATGGAACAGAAGAGGTATGATTCATATATACATTTCTGCGGGCTGGTCTATACACTGTACAGGTGCTCGGCAAAAACACACTTAACAAACGTCTCGCGTCTCAAGAGTATTTACATTTTCACATTTAGAAGTATTGTACATTAACTTCACTTACTGACAGCGATCCTGGGACACACATCAACATTCATGAAGCATCGTGACAAAGTTCAGGATTGCTTCTTCAGTGAAAGACAATGAAAGACTTTGGAGGTTTGAAAAAAAAAAACAACAACAACACAGCTCTAGTGAGTTCAGGATCCGGTTTTGCCATTTGGTTGGTTTTCAGTAAAAAGGGGCCACACGAAGGGAGGGAATATATATCATCCTGAGATCATCTTCCTAGAAAACAGGACAAGAAATCCCAATCTCTGACCAGACACATTTTAAGTTCCCTCACCATGGGAAAATGTTCACACTGAAGCACTTTAAGAGGGCAAGGGATTAGGGCAACTCCAGAGGTGAAGCAGGGCGGTCAAGGCAGGGTATACTGCCGTTCTCATGTCCTAAGGTGTTTTGGCTAGGTCTGCCTGTTGCCATACATGAGGGGAATGATGTAGACAGAAATGTCATCTCCGGATCCTAGTCTGTCATTGGATATCCTCCAGCCTCGATCCTTCAGCACCCCTCGCGCTCTCATCACGAGGTCTTGACCTGCCATTGTGTACCTGAAGTAACAGAAGTGATAAACGGTGTGATGATACACAAGGAGAAGATGTGTAACAGTATAACATGCACAGTCTGCCTACAGCCTAACCAGCTGATGATAAAATGTTTACACCCATTTGATGAACCTTAGAGATAAGCTCACAAAAGAAGCTCCAGAGTCTCACAAGCTAGTCCTTCACATTACGACAAGATAACAACGTCCATAAGACGGGGGTGAGAGGAAGTTCAGCCCCGTCTGGTGACTGCAGCTGTGCTATGAGGGAACATGCCTGTGCTGGTCATCAGGGTCGCAGTTGGCCAGGAAACAGGTGACTGCCTCAGCTACTTCCTGGTTGGAGAGGACATCCCACAGACCATCAGTTCCCAGCACCAGGACGTCGTCAGCTCCGTGCTCGTACTGCGAGAGCGGGTAAACTTGGACCTGGAGGTGAAGGGAAAATAAGGGCCACTTGTGCCTTGTCTACCAACATTTTCAAGAGTTTATAGATGTGTGCAAATCCCCCGTGTGGCCTTGGTGAACAGGATTTCTCCCCATAAAGGGAGTTATTTTCTACCCTAATTGTATATATGTTCCACCTCTATCTTTTTTTTCTGAAAGCCACTGATGGCCTCAAGCTTTCACAGTGATCCTCAGGCACAGACATGCTCAGATGCTATGTTACTGTGGCAACTCTTTGCCATGGTTGAACAAAAAGCATCTTCAGAAATAACACATTGAATAACACCTTCTGGCCTTGGTATCTGCATAAAATGCTTTGGTTTGGTTGCTTCAAATAACTCCTAATTTACCAGGGGGACTTAGTAGGGGAAAAAAGGAAACATGCCACCTCACAAAGACTGCAGGGGCTGCTGCTAAAACAACGCAGCATGGCCACTATGCCTGCAAAAGTGGTTGCAAAGGAATCACAATGAGTTGTGGGTGGATCATGAGCCTGCATGTTGTGAAGTGAAGCTTGTGATTAAAGTCGGCTAGGCAAAGCAGAACGCGAGTGGAGCTGCGGGCCCATGTAAGAGCAGAGACATAATTCCAAGAATCTATTTCCAAATGCACAAGGTATTTCAACACCACCGCAATGTCTCTGGACTGTGGTGATGACCGCAGCATTTGACCTCTGACTCAACACCCACATTTGAACTGATAATCAACGTGATCTCATGAGGACAAGTCAGAGACTCTCGTAGTCGGCTTTTTTCCAAACCACTCGAACACAATTTTTCTTTTTGTTACCAAGGACCGTTGTTAGGGCTAAATCACAATCACAATTAGTTAACTCATCTGAAAGTTTTGAAAGCGATACTTTACTGATGCACCCTGTGTACTACTTTGTCTCAAGTTTAATTTCTTTTTGTGATCATTTTTGTGATAATTGCTTTTCTTTCTTCACCTTCTTATTTATAACCTGGATGGAATACGTGATTCTAACTTAATGTCTTTCTGCATCGCCATGGGAGGTTTTCTTTCACAAACAGGGTTTTCTCAGCCTTTCCCACACATGTTTTGTTCGTATAACTGTCTATTTCTGTTGTGTCGATAAACAAAATCATCCCGTGGGACCTCTAATATTCAGTTTCTGGCCCATATTTTACACTCTATATGAAACAATAGTGAGTGCAATCGTGAAGGTGAAGTCTGGAAAGAAATTCTACACAGCAAACTCCTGCAGGAACCAAAAGCTGAACTGTGATTGAACTCGGAGGGCAATGAATTAAAGATCAAGAGAATGCATGCGCTTCGTGACTACTGGAATCGTGGGGTTTGTGTGCAGTAGACGGTAGGAAGGAAAGGACTCATTTGAGTGCGACGGATGGTGTGGAATGTTAATGTCCAGGTTGACCATGAATTCAGTCCACAGTGAGGACTATTAATGGCCAGGGGGATTTTAGACCAGTTACCAGTGAAGCATGTTATCATGAAGTTAAGGTCATGAGGTTGACTTAAATGAAACATCCGCCCTAACACTTTAAGACTGTTGAAAACGTTTCTGCGTCCATTTTGTTTGGTGGTGTATTTTCCGTATTCCCACAGAAGAAGGCCAGAGCGGGAATTTCCTGGGCAAATGTTTTTCAGCTAAAACCTTTTTCAGCTATCTAAAACATCGACAGTAAACTTCAAGTATTGGTGTCAGTCGCTCAGAGTCAAAGAGCAAGGGCTTCTTTCTAGACCGACATTCAACAATCATACAGGGAGAAATCCATCATAGTAGAGGCAGAGATACCAATTTCTCAACTGACAGTAGCCAAGATGGACCAGAATGCAATGCAGCCACAAGACATTCGTTTTTATTTATGACTTTAAAATCAACCATAAGAATTGTTGCAGATATTGCTCGCTTTTCGTGAGTAAATGATTGTAATAGTGTGACTATAACTGATAATTTTGCCAACATTGGTGGATTCCCTGACATGATTACTGCCTGTGTTGACACACTTCCGCAATTTGTGACACCAAGTTGGAGATATCAGAGCCGACAAAAAATAAATCCCACATGCCCTACCTGTATTTACCACTAGGAGAGTGATGTGAACGTTTTTTTTTTCCCAGTCAGCAGCTCATATTTACGGTAAAAACAATATGACATGAAGCCCTCAAAAGCAACAAGTTCAAGCCCTGTCTCAGGGGATTGTCGAAAGGCATTCTGGGAAATGTAGGAAATCACAAACTAGAAGCAGACTAGTAGTAAACAAGGCAGGTTGAGGGAAAGTAGGTACACCAAAATGATACATCTCAACACTTCATCACAAAATAGCTCCCAGATTGCAGAGTATCCGAGGGTGTTTTTCTCCTTCTGCTACACATTATCGTATTATTGTGTAGGATAACGTGAATATGAGTACATTTCACATCTGTACACCGTGTGAATGGAGAACATAATGATGGACAAAACTCAGAATGTACCCTACCTCTGGGCAGCAGGAAAGGAAGGGCTTAATGTAGATGTTGGAGTCGTGCACTTTGAGATCGTGGTCCCCGAGACCTCTGGTGACCCCAATGGTAGCCAACACACGAGCCTGTGAGGGAGCAACCATCAAAGAGCAGCATTTAAAGCACCACTTCTGTTTGCCCTCACCACTATGCTTTGTTTATGTAACAACCAACAGTGTTTGGGTTCAGCAAGTGAAGGCCTTCTCAGATTTGGGGTCAATGCCATCTTAAGTCTCTAGGTTAGTGAGGCAGGTCTCAGGTTTGAATTCCCAACCTGACTGAGAAAATCTGTCAGAATTAGTTCATTAATGTACAGCATGCCTGTACTGTACCTTCTGTGAGTCTGAGTTCACTTTAAGCAACAATACCATCCCTGTTAATTATAAAGAACAACCTGCATGACATCTCCCAGGTGGCATTTCACTAAAAGATGCAGGCGATATCCCAGAGGGATGTGTATCTGGATGGATAAACAGCATTTAGGCAGATAAACACAAGCTCATGGGGTTACAAAGCATCTAATGTAACAGAAGAGATTGCTCATGACACCATGAAGCCAACTGATACATCTCAGCATCTTCTGGCTTTGTGAGTCCTTAATGATCTCTCCCCCAAGCCCCAGGCGCCGTCTAACTCATTTGTACGCTGTAAGAAATTCCTTTTGATTCCTTCTGTCTGCACAAATCGCCACTGCCGCCTCTAAAAATGGTTGCTGGCACAGGGCTGGCGAACTGGGCTAATTGAATCTACTGTACAGTGTATGAAATAGGCGACACGTAAGGATGGGAAGAGGAGTACGAGGCCGAGCGAGCAATTGAGATGGCCTGGTAGGAATGAGCCTGGATCAGTATGCAGTGCAGATGCCAAAGGGAGAGGGGGAGAGAGAGAGAAAGGTAGAGGGAGGGAGTGTTTCAAAGTGGCGGTGAAGCTCCTCCGGCAGAGAAGAAACATCCTGGGATTAATTGTTGAGCGCTGGGGCCCGGCAGGCTGTGCGCCGGGCTTTGAAGTGCTCTGGCGTTCCTCTCCAGCACAAAGCCCCCTCACTCTATCTACCCATCCATCTCCGCGCCTCAGTTCAAAGGGAGAGGACTCAACGTGGGCACAGCCAACTGTGCAGGGCTGAGCCCAAATGTGGTTGCAGGCAGACAGCACTTAGGGGTGACATCTGCCCCGGTCATCAGTCAGACACAAATCTACTGTCTGTATAATAGGAAACCAAAGAAGGCCAGAGTGGGAATTCATTCTGATCTATCATGTTTCCTCTCTGACCTTTTCAATGCCACAGGGACAAGATGCAGCGCACTACATGTATCATTGAAGCAAGAGAAAATGTCACAAAAAGTATGTTGAATTGTCTTGAGCTCTTGACCTTTTCTTCTGTGTTTGGAGTCAAACCACCGTCTAGATTCCCCTGGAAGTAAAGGTTTTAGCAATACCATATTCCAATAAACATATGCCAGTTAGTGGACACTTTCATCTAAAGTGTCTTTAATGAGTGCATACATGTTGTTCGGGTGACTCTGATGGGAATCCATCCCTTAACCCTGGCGGTGTTAGTGCTATGCTCAAACTGCTGAGATACACAGGTCCACTGGGACCACAAGATCAGAGATATTTTCTATGCCATAGGTTGGCCGGGATGTGAATTCTTGTGGAAAAGCTTTCCGCAGGCAGGAGCCGCATGCCTTGCTCCTCCACACAGTGACAGGGGGGCTGACTAATGGTGCCCTGGCGAGCTTTGATTACAGGCGAGGCGCACAAGGCCATGGGAGTAACTCTTGTCAGCATGCAGCCACAAAGCACTTCTTACCTTCTTCCCTTCGCCGTAGATCAGGGGAAACTTTAGGTCTTCATCCTCAATGGTTTTATATGCCCTGCACAGAGGAGAGGACACTTTAATGGGTTTTTGGTTTATGGCAGGCAGCGTACACGTGCCCTAGAGATGCATTGCCTCCGCGCCCCCCACAGGGCCTGCTGCCGAGGAGACTGGCAGAGAGAGAGAGGGAGCGTGCTAGGGGAAAAAAGGAGTTGAAAAAATCCACCCAGACAACACATAGAGAACGATACAGAGCCTTAGCATACTTCTCTCCTTTTTTTCTCTCTAACTGATCTCCCTAGCGACAGCGAGTGAAATGTCAACGGATATATGAGATGCTCCTGGTTGACTGTTGGTTTTCTGCGCCTGTCTACAGTGTGTGTGTGTGTGTGTGTGTGTGTGTGCACGTGCATGTGCGTGTATGTATCTGAAGGTTTAACTGTGGAAGGGCTGATTGATGCAAGGCTATATAGGTTCACATTTCCCTGTTCAAAAAGCAGTGTTTAAACTACCCCAACTAATGAAAAATGTAGCATCTTCAGACTGCGACTAGACAGAGACGTAGTGTAAAAGACAAAAGGGAAAAGTATAGTACTCTATATGTTCATGCCATGGAACGGTTTCATTTGTCTCCCTTTTAGCTTTGAAACAAACAGTAAAGCGTCCATGTCAGTCAGAGCAATTGTGCACATACTGCCTATTATTTTGTTTTTCACCCATGAAAAGCTCTACTTCAGAGGAACAGCTGTGTCACCATACCAAAGAAACATGGACACAGATTTGAGCCAATTTACAGAAAAGCTGAAAGTTTTCCATTCAAACGTCACACCAGGTGCTGCGACTATGAAAAACCTCGGCTTGGTATGAAGGCTGTTCTGGTTTGTTTTGGTCTTTGTAGAGTGGAAGAAGTGGCAGAAGACGCTTTAAAATTGAAATATTATATTTTAAAGCCAATTTAGCATAGTCTTCTGTAATTGACACAATGCCATGATACTCTGTTAAAACCAACCCAAAGCATTATTTGCAAATAGTATTTGACCCAGGTCAGGCCCACACCTTGTCCAATGTATTTCAGCTGCTGTGAAGCGGATTAGCAGGAACCGGGATGGTTTTTACATTACTGCTGGTTCCACTCAGAGAGACCATATGTTTCCACCTTAGGCGAGCGCTATACTGCTGCACTCAGCACTTTTTAACAGCGTGCAGAGCGAGGACTATCACTGTGAACGCAGCCCACGAACACAGAAATACAGTCCGCAGCCTGAGACTCTTCCGAGCTGAGAGCTGTTGCACGCAATAACTCACTGTAACGTGCAATAACCTTCGCAGTGTTTCCCCAGAAATGTTTCTTAATGGTGTGGAAAGACCTCAGCCACAGCATTTTGACTATGTGAAACTCAAATACTATACGGCTCATCCTCCCTATCTAAATGAATTAACAAATAAATAAAGACACAACTTAGCCGTATCCCTCCAAACCTCGTTTCATTTACTATTTCACCTTACTCTATGAAAACACATGCATGCACACTTTCTGACGCTATTTCAAAGATGTCTTGGATGAAATCCCCAGAGCTTCAGGGATGGTCTCCCTCTGGAGATGTGTGCTTACAGTGAATCCAGCCTGTCAGGCTGGAGATAACGAGTGTGTGACAGCATGGGAAAGATACACATTAATCCTGTTGTGATACCTGCTCCCCGCTCTGGGACACGGAGTCCAAAACGGCGGGGAGCGTTGTTCAAGGGCTGCACTGTTTGACCACAACACTAAGTGCTTTCACATTCAAGGTCTATTTGGTCGGAGGATATGTTGTGGTGTGTGACTGGGATAGAGGGAAGGGAGAAGACGGGAGGGGTACAGGGAGGGAAGGAGGGACGAGTGAGAGGAGGAGGAGGGAGTTGGGCGTAGCTCCTGGTCTGTATCATCCTCTCTGCAGGTGACGAAACACGGGCAGGAGAGGAGAGGAGTGATCTCATCTCTCTGGAACGGCGGGCAGGGCTGGCGGGTGCACAGAGCAAAGAGGGGTGACAGAGAAACATTAGCTCTGTGTGCTCAGCATCCTGATACGCCCCGTGTGTGTGTGTGTGTGTGTGTGTGTGTGTGTGTGTGCACTCATCAACAAATTTCGCGGTGACATTGTGGCGGG
>OOFE01013246.1:0-13043 GCA_900323365.1 Monocentris japonica
TGCAATGTCAATCAAGTTTATCAAATCAATTGACAATTTATCACTATTTTTCAATTCACATGCATTTTCATCACCTCCATTTTTATCAATTAATTTTTGTTACTACAACACCTCATTGATTTCCACTTCAAGCACTCAAGTCCTTATGACCATATATACTTAAGAGCCCAGTTTATCAGGTAACCATGTGGAAGCCATGTGGGTTTGTTTGCTGCTTTTGCTGCTTTAGTCCATCTAAGACAAAGACAGATGAGTTTGAAGGCACTGTTCTGTGCACAACTGTTGTAATGCACCTTGATCAGCCTGTTTGGGGCCTGCCTATCTAAGCTTGCACAAATTCTCACAAATCCATTCTTGTCAGATGGCTCTCACCAACAATTGTTTTGCATCAGAGTTGTTTTCAGCTGCATGTCTTGTTTGTTGCATCTCTGAACTCTAGCCACTCTAGTGTGTGAAATGTCAAGAAGTGTGGCTGCTTCTGAGATTCTGCAACTGCCGCTTCTGGTACTGAAGATCATGCCACACTTGGTTATAGGTTTTGTCCATTCTAAAATTCATTTTTTTAGCCTTTATTTAACCATGGAATGTTTGCTGCGCAAACATGCTGTTTTTCAGCAACGCCCTGCTTCACACTCACACAGTCACACACATTCACACCTAGGAGCTGCCCAGTACAACCACAGTCCTCTACTGTTGGCCACCGAGCAGCTCCACTGGAGCATTTAGGGGCAAACTGGATTTCTCACAGGAGTCTCAAGCGTAGCAGAGTTGTTTTCCCATCAGTCTGGTTATTCAAACTGGCAACCTTCCAGTCATAAACCCACTTCTTTAACCTTTGGGCTGCCATTCAACAGGAAATGAATTTGTAAACTGGCCACTGAATAAAAAAGCTTAACTAAAACCCTAATTCAAGGTACGTACGTAACCAACCATTCTTATCATAAAAGAGGTCTTACCAATGTACAGGCCAGTGACTGGGCTATGAGGCTTGCCGATCACATGTCCAATACACTCATTCATCAAAGCTTGTAAATTCTGCAAGAAGAAGAGTAGAAGAGTAAATTCAATATTCACAGTGTATAGATACCAAGTACATCCATACCATTCCTAGCATGACTGTTGTGTAGTTAGTAGTAAATAACAAAAGGGAGAAAACAGGCTTTTTTACCAGGAAGTCATCCTCTGGTAATGCAGATATGAAGGCAGGTTCGATAGCTTGAAGGAAATCAAAACCCTGAGTCGCCCACCTGTAGATGAAGAGATGGCATGTGTTCAAAAACTTTCTGCTACTGTTCCTTTTCTTCCCTCCCTACTACCACTTACACCAGGAAAGTGACTTCAAAGAAACAAGCAAATTGAAGTGGAAATTCAGGCACCTGAGCTACAGCTACAGTGAGGTGTCATTTGAGGTAGAACAGAAAAAAACAGTTTTTCAGTCATGTATTAATCTATGTTGTAAAATGTACAAGTAATAAAATCTTGAAAGTTTAAATCTGTAGATGAGGTTATAAAGTTGGCTTTTAGTCTTCATTTATGGTTTTCTAAGAAACATCAGAGAAGTATGGCATTTGTTTAGGAGGTACTGAGCACATGTCAAATAATCATGTCATTTATTAGAGAATAGACTTGAGCCTCCTGACTTCTGGATATGTTCTGAAGAGCTTCTCATCTCCTCCTCCTTTGGTTTGTACTTTGGCTTGACTGGATTGCAATTGACACACGGCAGGTCCTGACGTGACCACAGAGAATGTTAGCTATTGGTTGAAAGATTTATTTTGGAGAGGAAAAAGCGGGATCTTGTCTCTTGTTTACAAGCAAAACCTGGAAGTAAGACGCCCACTCCTGTCTCGTCTCGTCTCTCGTTACAGTGACCATAACTTCTTTCTGATATTAGTATTCTGGTGCAGATTTGCAAAACGTGATGGTCGGCTTCTCATTCACCGTGACCTTTACTGATGGAATTACATAGAGTAGTAATGTTAATGAATTTCAATTAAGGTTGTTGCTTTTACTGATTTTTTTTTTTCATCTGATAATTTTATGTATACTGATCTTACTGTTGATAAAACTTCTAGCAAAGCAAGGGAGAACAGTGTTAACTGAATTTGTCAGTGAGGGGAAGAGAAGACCAGGAAAGCAGAGGAGGAATTTGTCACACTGGCAAAAGCACCCTTGAAATAATCCTTATTTATGACAGAAATGCTAGAACTACAATGGACTTCGGCATGTCGCCAAAACAAACACATAGAAACACATAGTCTTACCTGGGCTTGGTGCCCCTCCCACTCTCACACTTGGTCAGGACATAGGTCATCCACTTGCGGGCAAAGGCTATATAACGCTCCCCAATCCTTTGCCTGAACTCCCCTGACATTAGGCGCACTACCTCCTTGTGGTACTGTAGAGAGCAGGACAACAAAGCAGGAGTTAGAAACAAGCCCTCTGTTTCCCCTTATGTCTTCTATTCCCTGATATGCTATCAACTCCCCCCTCTCATTGCATAGTGCAAAGCAGCTTATTAGTTCCACAATTTTTACAACTTTCGAATTATTTCAATCCTTCTTCTTTCTCCATTTTCAAGATACAACCATCCCAAATTGTGATGGTTGCACATCTCTGCACTTCACATCACAACACTTTTAAGCATGTTCTCACCTCGAAGGCAAAATTGTATCCCTGTATCATGGCCTCTCTGTAGTATTGCTGCAGAGTGGCTGACTCAGACTCCTCCACCTCTGCCTCAAACTCTGCTGTGAACATGTACTCCACCCGGTCAATGGCAGTGTTGATCTTAATGCACAGCTGCAGTGCCTCATTCTGTGGTAGGAGAGAGCAAGGGAGGAAAAGTGACAGAGAGTGAGGGTGTGTGTGAAAGACAGACAGAGAGAGAGACAGACAAAAAGAGTGAAAGACAGAGAGGTTTTTTTATAAATCAAAAGTTAATGTGGAGATTCAACCAAGCCCCAAAGTCAAGGGGAACAGTAGTATCAGCATTTGAAACTGAAAACTGATACCTTCCATGTGACAACAAAAGGGGGCAGTGATGGAAATTACATCTGGTATTGGGGCTCAAAATGTAACGGATATGAAAGTTTGGCAAGTTCACTTTTGAGAATTGTTTATGAAATGTGGCCTAATAGTGGCTCGGTGTCAGTGAGAGCGGAAATGCAGAGACATTGATAGCACTTACAGTAAATAGCAGATATGAAAGTAGGACACCAATATACACTTGTACTTACATTTACTTATTTAATGCACAATCAAGTAGCGGTTAAACATCACAGCGTGTGTGTATATGTGAATACCTTGAGCTGTTCCAGAGCGCTGGCAATGAGAGGCTGACTCGAGGTCTGCTCTCGGCTAAGAGTGAGCACATCCTCCATGGACTGCTGAAAGGCCTTACGCTGGGCCACCAGGTGAGCTGACTGCATCACTATCAAGAGCATGTTCTCCACCTGAAAAGCAGATCGGACCAGTAAGAGGCTTGAAAACCTCAGATGTCCACTTTCATTTCAAATGGTTTAGAAAAATAACAAATGCCACCTACTTTCATAGCCCTCAGGGTGTCCACGGTCTCCATCTGGGGAACCAGTTTGAGCAGCTCTCCATCCCACTGAGCCCAGTCAGAAGCAGTAGGCAAATCCCCAGCTCCATGCTTACTCATGAGCAGGTAGGCCTCATCCTCAGACATATCATCTGGCTCCTTGGAGCAGTCTTTCCCAGATGCAGCATTCAGGAGCTGCAGGATGAGAGGCCGCTGACGCATCAAGCCACAAGGGACAAAAACTTCCAGTTCCTCCAAGCCTGGAATCTGAACCTGGAAATAAAAGGGAGGTGTTACCAAGGTAGATAAATTAACTAAGGACAGATGGGAATGATCATAAACATAACTGAGACGAGTAACATAAAAATGGATGGGAGAAATTTGCAAAATACAACACTGAGCAGCACGAGAGAAAAACAAATCACTTAAGCACCTTGACATAGTTTCTCTCCTTAAGTGCCGCCAGGAGACAAGGCACCCCGCTAGTAATACTGAAATCTGCAGCAATCTCCAGGTCCTGCAAAAGAGGAAGCAAATAAAAAGCGTGTCAGAACAAACCGTCCTAGTTCTTTAGTGAGGAGGAAAAACAGGGCCACAGAAAAACTGCCTAGTCAGGGCTGATGTGGCTTGTTGTTTCAAAAGAGTGAAAAGGAGTCAACAAAACAAAAAAAAAAAAAAAAAAAAAAACTGCAGTCTCCCACCTTGCGAAGCATTTTTGCAAAGCCCAGAGCTTTGGATGCTCGTTCTCTGGCCTCATGGAACAGCTCTTTAAGTGACCGACTAGTCTCGATAACCGAACGCCTTAAGGAATAACAAGGTTTTCAAAGTTAAAACACATCCACCAGGTTAGAACAATGAATCTTTAACTTGAAAAATAAAAATCTAATAACATGTTGTCCCCTTACCTGATCTCATCTGAGGCTGTGCTGTCATCTGCACTTTCCCAGAATTCATTACCACTCTTTTGTAGGCCAGCATCAAGGAAGTCTCCAGTGGATTTGAGCAGCATCCCAGCAATGTCACTGTAAGGAGCAGAAGACGGTCTTCAGTTTCATATAAATAATTATTAAACATTTATTTTACATAAACCAAAACAGCAGTTATAGCAGTAAGGTTTGTAGGTGGGTGACATGGGCAAAACTAAACTACTTTAAAAGGATATGCTCTCTAGAACAGCTAATTTTAAAGTAATACGTGTAAAATGGGCTGCAGGGCCACTGACCAGAAGAGCTTCCCAGACTGGGCCTCCCCTCCACGGATGTAAGGGGTGATGACCTTTGTGAAGTGCCACTCCTCCTCTAACAGGTTCTTTAAGCTGTGAGAGGCCTGAGGCAGCTGCTGCAGCATCTGGATCCAACTGTGCATGTAATCAAAATAGACCTGCAAAAACAAGGGAGGACATTCAACTAATCTCACAGCTTCAATTCACAGCCACTGCTATACACTACTGAAAATGTAACTCTTTAGTAAAGAATGCTCTAGGTTCAATCTGTAGTTGAAGTAGTATGCTGTCAATTTTCTATCAAACTTTTGAGATAAGTTTGACTGACCATATGTGACAGCAGAGTCTGTAAAAGGTATGTATAAGCTTGTCAAACAAACCAGCAATTTGGCTTGACAATGTGTGTATGCATATACCCAAAACTGATTGTATCTATAAGTATGTTAGGAGGAAAGTGAGGAGTCTTACCACCAGCATCTTGTGGAGATCCTCCTCAAACTCATCAATGTTGGCATTTGTCTGCAAGCCCTGAGCGTCAGTGACAACGCCACGCAGCATGAACTGGTAGTACTGCTTCATCAGAAGGCCACCTTTAAGAACCTCCTTACACTCACGCACCAACTGCAGGGCACAAACATAAATATTAGTAGGCCAATAATACTGATCTGTCATAAATGATCAGAGGCTGAAGTAAGTCTGTCACAGCAGCTGCTTACCTGTTTGATACTGAGCAGTGAAGGCTCTCCAGCAGGCCTCTGTTCCAGGCGCAGTTTAAGGCATTCGTGAATGACATTGAGGAGGACTCTGCACAGCACCAGGAATGCTGGCCGGAAGGATGGGAGGTCCATGTCCAGCAGATCCTCCCAGGACACCTGGTCTGCCTCCAGCTCTGGAAGAGCCGGACCACTGCTGGACACATGGCGCGACAGCTCAGGCAGGTAATCACTATATAGCATGGCGTCCGGAAAGTCAGCAAACTGCAGGTGGAGAGAGTTCCAGTAAAGTTAATTCACCATGTCCCATTGAGTATAGTGGTTAACTAATGGTAAAATAATACAATCAAAAGCATCAAATTCATAAAATAAAATAAAACAAGTAATAACAAGAAGATAGCACTAGGTATAAAAACAAAATTAGGGTAAAACAATAGAAAAGATAGCATAGAAGATATCACATAAAAACAAGTCTATAAACCTACGTTTTACAAAGTGATTTAAATCATAGGTCAGATCACCATTTATTCTTGTATCTATACTCCTCTAACCAGTATGCTGGACTCTAAATGAAGCTTTTGCCCAACAAGCACCACTGAACCTCAGATGAAAGATTAGGGGTGCGCATCAAAATTTACAGTTATCAAAATCCTTTTCATAAGTGCTTTAAGTAACAAACTCTTATAATGCCTAATGCCTTACAAGACTACGATGTATTTATAGATAAAAGGTATAGAATGTGAAACTATAAAAGTGATGCAGTACAATATATCAATTATACTTTTTAAGTACCAAGCACCAAAATAATGTTACAATGTTTGGTGCTTACTTTCAATACTTTAATGTTTGAAGAAATAAACACATCTGAGTAATCAATCTTATTTTTATTCTGAGCCAGTCAGCATTGTCCTGTACCATTCAGGTACCCTTGTAATTGGCTACAATGTGAGGAACATAATTTGTTTGAGGCTACTGGATACGTGCCAGACACAACAAACCACTCTGCCCTATTGCACAATTCAAGAGGTGGTCAAAGTTGTGGTTACACCTACAAAGACAGACTCTTGTCAGCACTTGCTCTTGCTACAATGATATGTTAGTTTTTTAACAACTACTACCATCCCTACAACTGCTGTTAGCTAACACGTTATTATTACCATATTTTGCGAAATAATGCTCAAAATGCGTGAGCTAAAATGCTCAAATATCAAAAAAGTATTTTCTGCTATTTGTATCAAATTCAAAGTACCAATACCAGTATCAGCAGCACAAATCTCCCAACGTTACCCAGCCCAAATAATTTTGTATAGCCAACCTCAGAGTTTAAGGAGAAAATAATGAGAAATATTGAGTGCTGTACATTTAGGTTTTTCAGTGAGAAATGTGATTTTTTTTTCATCCAGTAGTTTTCATGTAAATGAAAATAACTTTTCTCATGATAAAATTATTTTACTACTCCCAAAATGACATGACATTGTTTCTACAGTTAACATGCCAAAATAAAACCAAAAAAACCCAACAACATGACGTGTCTTAATAGGCTACTGGAAAACCATAAGCCACAAGAATACAGATGTCGGGAACTCTATTGAAAGCGCCATCATTTGGTGTTTTGTTGATGGTGTGTCAGACAGTGCTCCACAAGCTCCAATAAATGTTCAATTGGGTTGCGGCCTGGTGACTATGACACAGCCATGGTTTATATTAATTTCATGCTCAAACAATTCAGTGACCATGGGTGTAATGCAAGGTAAGGTGATAACTCTGAATAAGTTTATAGCCTTTAACTTCCCCTCTGAGGGATTCAGTGAAACCAGGAAAAAGCACGCTACATCATTACAAACCTGCTTTTAATACCCTTTCACCTCATCTACTGAGGTATGCCCTTTATTTTGGCAAATAAATGTTGGAACAGAACAGAATATTGCATAGTTTGACTCTAAACACTACAATATTGTACTTGGTACAGCATGCTGCGGGCCATATTATTGCTTCAATTGTCTTGAAGGTCAAATCAACTTGCCAATGCAACTTACCGTCGATGATCTTGGATCTAGTTTTAGGTAATCAGAGTCTGTAATCATCATTAGGGCAGTAAGTTGAAAGGCACAACACTCAATTTCTGAAGTTAAAATAACAACTTCATTCAATTAGTTTAATACATACTCAATTTCAGTGATGCTTCAGCCAAACATACAGCCTTCATACATGCATGCCATACTCAAGAGTGTGATACACAGAGTTAAAAGGAGGTCCGCTCCATTAGCATGTGCCGGTGCACCGCTTTTGACATAGGTGGGCGTGTTCTCCACTCCAATGAAAACGGTATCAAGTGTTGAATTACATGGCTTTCTAGGCTTAAATTTAATCTTGTTTTCCTAGTTCACCTTACTGGCAAACTGTGCTCCTAGAATATAGATGTAAGTAACTATTGATCAAGAAACTATCGAGAAGTTAAAGAAGGAAAGCAGAATGTTCTCATTAATTAATTACAGTTTGTCACTGTATTGTCCAATTTATTGGACACACATTTCGCCCACTGGCACTGCACTCTACACAAGTGATTGTAGGCCTAACTGGCAGCCCTAACTGCTCATAAGGCCTCACAAATATTTTCTCTTTGTATCCTGTCCTTCACATACCCTGAGCTACATGACTCTTATTCATTCAGATTTAATGATGGCACAATCATTTCATTTCACAGCTTGAAGGTAGATGGGCCACTTGACCTACAGAGCTGCCAGTATAGCATGATTGTGATGGAAATGTGTTGGTTGCGATTCAACTTGATCCATCGTCCAATGTTGCTTGTTTACCCATCTCTCAAGTGTGCCTACAATGACGTGTTTGTTACCACCGTCTAACAGATTGCACTTTGTGGTTTTCTCCTCCCTTGCTACTATGTAATGAACGGTGTACCGGCACATCGTAATGGAGCAGACCCAGTAGCAAAAGGCACCTACTATCATTAGAACTAACAGATGTCACCTGTGGTTGTTAAGTGGTGGGTGTGTTTTCATGAAGATGCCAAATCCATTACTTAGAAACATCATCATATTGCATTTGGGGTATGGCGTATGCCCTCCACACAGTATCAAAATAGACTATCTAATCATTAAGTTACATAGGAAACAGATAATATAGTATAGAGTAAATAATAAATAGTATAGAGTAGTCAAAAAGAGCAATATGTGAAATGCTTGAATTTCTATGATAAAATACTACTTGAGCTAATTATTAGAATCCATTTACACAGTCATGACCAGCACCGGTCTCAAATGAGTAAAAACTCAGAACAAGCCATTATGGGGAGCCTGTTATTGGCCAGCCATGCACAATAGTGGTAAAGACCGTAAATGAAAGCTATGAGGTAAGTACACTGTAGGCCTTTTCCATATTGAAACTTCTGGGGCTTAAAGTATCCTAAATGTGTGGATCCAGTATAGCTGCCTGACTTTGCAGGTCTGGTTTGTGGAAGTCTGTTCAGTGCCAAAATAGAAAAAGTCAGCAAGGTAATGGCCATTCTCATTACAGTGGTCTGCTACTGGGTTGGCCGAGTCATGGCACTGAATGGCACTCCTATCTTCACATATTCTTGTAAGTAGCTCTCATTGACACGCACCTAAAACCTAACAACCACAGGTGAAATCAGTTAGTTCTAATGATGGTATGTGCCTTTTGCTACTTTTAAATCTGTGTATCACACTCGAGTATTTCATTCTGAGGAAGGCAGCATGGATGGCCGAAACCCCAATGCAAGTATGTTTGCTGTTTTTAACTAATTGACTTTAACTTTAACTAAGTTGTTATTTTAACCTCAGACATTGAGTGTTGCAACTTTCAACCTCCTGTCCTAAGAGGAATTTCTTGGAGTGCACCTCATGTCTGGTTGGGAAAGAATTATCTTTTTAATCAACTCAATTAAATCATCATTAGAAGTAAGTTATCTGGAAGAAAGAAAGTTGTGTTCATCTGTAAATAAAAAACAAATGCTCTTCAATGCGTATTATGCCTATTATTATCATCATGGAAATGTTGAAAATCATGGCCAATATGCTACAGTCCTTAAGTTGTGCTAAAAGGAATTCTACATACAAAACATTGATTGGGATGTTGTAAGCAACTAATTTTCCTACGTATTATTCAAACATTTTTCTCAAGCGATTAGAGAGCATCTTTAATGTGGCTTTTCCTTAAGTCACACTCACCAAGGAGTGAGCAAAATGTTAAGGGCTCTGATACGGTGTGTGCACAAAATACTTGATCAGTTATTATACAATGTTCTTATTTCCAAGAAGCTGTGATCTTGTGTTTCACAATGCCTGAGTCTTGAAGACTCCCTGTATCAGTAGATTGATAGTTACTGACCCTGTGTGTTTGTGTGTATGAGCACATGGCTATGCCCTACTGCAACGGAGGAGTCTAATTATATAATATATGGTCAAAGGTTGATAGCTCTGAAATGGGTTTTTATCTCCACAGGCCCCTGAAGCAGCTTTGTTATTTGTGGACTTTTTCATCACTCAGCTGCTATGTGGAAATTAAGTTCACTTTGCAATTCAATACAAAAAAAAACACTACAATATATGATTTATATATGTGCTAAATGACACAGCCTCACCTCCTGTGCAGGAGTGTGGCGGAGCAGCGCTGCCCTGGACCTCTGAAGAGAGCGGTCCATCAGTTTGTGCAGTCTGAGGATCAGTTTACGCAGCCCCATCTGTTTCAGAGCCTTA
Source organism: Monocentris japonica (assembly GCA_900323365.1). Taxonomy (NCBI): domain Eukaryota; kingdom Metazoa; phylum Chordata; class Actinopteri; order Trachichthyiformes; family Monocentridae; genus Monocentris; species Monocentris japonica. The sequence continues at coordinate 10,216 of OOFE01013246.1, forward strand.
TCCACAAATGGCCTGTAGATAGCTGTAGGGCAGAACAATCCCCCTCCCCCAGTCACTTCTGCACTTCCTGCCCCAGCAGTTGGGAGAAACTCATCTTCTGACAATAGTCTGGCAAATTTAGGTGTCAGGGAGGGGGATAATTCTCCCTCGGCTGCACGTCCATCTCCCCCTTCCTCCCCTACGTCCCTATCCTCTCCATCACTTTCAGCTGTGAAAGTGGCTGTCGAGTCATTCTCCTCATCCTCCTCATTCTCTTCTTCTTCATTACCTCGGGAGCAACGAGGCGAAGGGATCTCAAAGACAGGCCACCCGATACGGGACAGATCATGCAGGCCCAGCACAGTGGCCATAACGCGCAGCTTCTGGTTGAGGTCCTGGGTGATATTGAGCCAAAGGCAGAGTGCCTGCACCCTGCCCTGGAAGTCCTGTGCTGCATACTTTTCATAGTCCCTCTGCAGCGCCTGCAAGGAGGGGTACAAAGCTTCCACAGACTCCAGCAGCTCCATGACCCGCTTGACCTGCTCAAAAGACAGCCGCTGGCGCTGAAGGTGCTCCCTGCATCCTGCCCCAGAGCCAAGAGGCTCTGCTGCATTCATTGCTGATGATGGGCAGGCACTAAAGCCCCAGGGATCTACTCCACAGTGGTTGGTCTCTGCTACAGCGAGTTCCTCTTCATTTCCACAGATGAGATCAGGGACACTCTGATAGCCCTGGCATGGCTCAGACCCTGAACATGAGGCCACCCTGCCAGGGCTCAGGCTGTCATAGTTAACCTTGAAGTGCAGCACCTCGTTGATGATGTCAGGGATGGCCTGGCGGGCAGTGAAAAGGAACAAGTCTTGGTCATTGGTTGAGCGTCGCGCATGCCACGCCTGCAGCTCCAGCCAAATGAACTCATTGTTGTGACCCATAAAGGCCATGTTCTCTAGGCCCCTCTGCTCCTTCTCCTTCCTCTTGGAGGACATAGATGTGAGCTTGAGCAGCAGCCGCAGGGTCTCAAAGAATTTGAGGCGATCAGCTGGACAGTCTGTGCGGGAGGTCTGGCGGTGGGTCCGGGCCATGGGATGGGGCATAGAGACAGGGAGTTTGCCACTGCTGCAGCCCAAGCTCAAGTAATGCTTCCTAGGATCCATATTGAGGGCACCAAAGGGACTTGACTTAGAGAGTGGATCCAGCATAAAGGAGCCTTCAAAGGTCTTCTTGTGGTCTCTCTCAGTGGAACGCAGGGTGGCCCGCTGCTTCTTGCCCTGCTTGTAACTGTGCTCCTCAGGGGCCTCCACTGGCCTGGGACTCTCTCTCAGGACAGATGGGCTAAGGTCTGCTGAAATACGCACATCACTCTTAGTCAGTACAGTACATACAAAACGCATGCACAATTCTTCAGAGAAAGTTTGTAATTTAGTGATTATACTGCTATCGACAACTTTGTCCCCTTCACTTACCCTTGTTCGGGGAACGACCAGCAGTCCTAGCCTGGCTGTTCCTTTGATGTTTGCCAGACATGCGTTTCATCTGACGGGAGGTGTAAGGAGGTGATGTGCCATACAGAGCTTCCTCTTCCTCATTGGGAGAGTCCCACGATTCAGCCACCTCAGAGTTCTGTTGGGACGCATCTTTCAGAGGGTTGGCCTGCCTGTGAACGCTTTGTGTTACTTATGGGCACAAACAGCCAGGAGAAACTACTGACATGGGCTAGAATTCACATTTTAACAATAATTACAAAACATTGTTCCCTACAGTTACTTGTAATTAATATTAATAGCAAGACAATGTTTTGGCATTATAACTTGGCATATTAACTGTTATAATCACATAGAACTAATCACACAGAACCCCATGAAATGTTTACAAGGACAGACAGTGCTGCGTTGTTTGTACCCATAACAGGGAGTGCAGCCAATCTCTACTAATGGCACAAGCAACAAGCAGGTTACAAGAGCTGTAGCTAGACTAAAGGTCTGCTGCTACCTACAGCAGACTGATGAGTGGTCTGTCCGCTGGAGACTGGCTGTCTCCCGACTGTGCAGTAGCAATGCTGGGTGCATGACCACAGCAGTCCAGACACAGGATAAGCTGTGGCTTCTCTACTGGCACCCTCTCTTGGTCTAGGTAAACATAACGGCTCAACCAGAGTAAGGAGAAATAGTATCCATCATTAATTCTGTCTGCTAGGTCATCAAGGTCAAGGACTCACTTGCCCAGTGCGTAAAATTCTTGTTTTGAATTTAACATTTAAATTCTGGATCTTGATTGATCGTGATTATGATAAAGTTTGAGGAACAAGATATTTGGACATGGGACAAACTAGCCTGACAACATATTGACTGCAATTGTCAGCTAATGAAGGCCATAGTAGAATATGATGCATCTAGTTCTGCAGAAGGAGCTCATACTACACCAATCTCTTGAAATGTGTCCTTTTGGGAGAAAGGAGAAAACAAAAGAAAAAAGAATGCTAGCAGCACGCCTTTCCAGATTACAATGTCAGCGCTTTGTTCCTTAAAGCCTTACTGAGGGCTTTTTAATAGGATTAGAGAGGAAGGTTGGACGGTCTGACCCTGCTAACAAAACAATGAGGCAAAGAAAGAGGAGGGGCCATGAAAACCAACATTTTATATGCCTGGTCACCATGCGCCCCTCCATCGATCATCTGACTGAAAGAAATTCCCCCACACGCGCCTGTTAATGTCTGCATATTGGCAGTTGAAAGGGGCAGGGCAGTATCACTTTCAATGGGGGGTGGGAAGTGGGGGGCTAATCTGGAAATCACTTGCTAAAGCTTTTCATTCAAAGAAAAGGAGCCACATGGAGAGAGCCCAGACCTCTAC
>OOFE01013248.1:0-13889 GCA_900323365.1 Monocentris japonica
AGGTTGAACTTACTCAGCTGCCGCAGGAAGTACATCCTCTGCTGGGCTTTCTTGGTGAGGGAGCTGATGTTAGGCTCCCACTTGAGGTCCTGGGAGATGATGGTACCCAGGAAGCAAAAGATTCCGCAGCGTTGACTGGGGAGTCACACAGGAGGATGGGGTGGGTGGGGCTGTGTCCTTCCTGAAGTCCACAACCATCTACACTGTCTTTTGAGCATTGAGCTCCAGGATGTTTTGTCTGCACCAGGTCACCAGATGGTCGATCTCCCACCTGTAGGCGGACTCATCACCATCAGAGACAAGTCCAATGAGGGTGGTGTCGTCCACAAACTTCAGAAGTTTGACTGACTGATGACTGGAGGTGCAGCTGTTGGTGTACAGGGAGAAGAGTAGAGGAGAAAGAATGCAGCCTTGATGGGAACCGGTGCTGATGGAACGGGAGTCAGAGAGCTGTTTCCCCAGCCTCACGTGTTGCTTCCTGTCAGACAGGAAGTCTGTGATCCACCTGCAGGTGGAGTCAGGCACGCTGAGCTGGGAGAGCTTGTCCTGCAGGAGAGCTGGGATGATGGTGTTGAAAGCAGAGCTGAAATCCACAAACAGGATCCTGGCGTAGGTTCCTGCGGTGCTGAGGATGAAGTGGAGGGCCATGTTCACTGTGTCATCTACAGACCTGTTGGCTCTGTAGGAAAACTGCAGGGGGTCCAGGAGGGGGTCAGTGATGGTTTTGAGGTGGGATAGCACAAGGCGCTCAAAAGACTTCATTACAACAGAGGTCAGGGCGACCGGTCTGTAGTCATTAAGTCCTGAGGTCCTTGGTTTCTTTGGGACAGGGATGATGGTGGAGGTCTTGAAGCAGGTTGGTACATGGCATGTCTCCAGTGAGGTGTTAAAAATGTCAGTGAACACCGGAGACAGCTGATCAGCACAGTGCTTCAGGGTGGCGGGAGAGACAGAGTCCGGTCCGCCTGCTTTGCGGGGGTTCTGTCTCTTGAAGAGTCTGTTAACATCCCTCTCCAGGATAGATAGGGCCGTCGTTGTAGAGGGTGAGGAGGGTGATGAGGAGGAGGAGTAGGGTACCTCTAAGGTGTACCTTAGAGGTACGATATGTTTGATTCATGGTATGATTCATGGTATGATTCACTCTGGTACACTTTGAACGGATCACCATCTTCTGTTTTACTTTTTGCAAGAGTATAATAACTTACTGGGGAGCAATCAAGAGATGTGAAATGTAAGGTCAGCAAAAGTGTATATTGTACCTGTGAGAGTGAAGTTAGAGCCTACAGAAAGCCCACCCAGCTCAAACTGAGTTTTCCACCGCCCCAAGTTTGCAGGGTGCTCAGTGAGCTGAAGGCATAGTCCTCCTATTCAAAATGTCCTTGTTGAAATACAAAGAAGCATTTGTTTTTCTAGATTAGTTTCATATCGACTTCATTTGGCAGTAGTATGTGGGTGAGACGGCAAGATGTTTAGATTTCTGAATACGACAAGATGTGTGGAATCACACAACAAATAAAACAACACATCTAATTACCACGCAAAAGTCTATTTATACTCCCTCTGGGGGGTTTTTGTGTGTAGTAATTCCATTGGAAACACAATAATTTCCTGCTAACAGTCGCTGTTTCCCAAAACAAATCTTACTAAATATATTGCACAATACAATATGAAAAGCAATACTCAAAATGAACAGTACTGATGGTATGGATGACTCAGAAAGAAGGCTTACCATCACAAAACCTTGTTCACTGGCCTCAATTGGTTATTGTTTCATGTAGTGTTTTAAAGTAATAATGAAACTTTCCTTTGTTTTTTTGTTTTTTTATCAAGGTGTTGCTATAAAATCAAGATTTTTACAGCAAGAAACCCACTTAATTTCACTTTTGAAACTTGTCCTCGTCTGCCCTATGGCAGTTTCTATTGCTAACATTCACTACCATCTCCCATAGCTTGAATCAAGAGAATCTGTAAGGTCACATCAATGTGTTGACTGTTGCTGTTCAAGATGAAGGCATTTTCTAGTTTGGAATTGATATCATTGCTGTAATATAAAACTCATGTAGCTGTGCAGTGTGGGACGAGCAGTGTATGGGTCCCCAAGTCAATCCCACATTCAAGCAGCACAGGGTGACACAGCATCATTAGTCATTGCTACGAATCAACCATCAGTTTGCCTGTCTGCTGTTTATGCCACCTCTCCTCTTTCCTCAGAATTGTATTTCATTTTTCCAGGTATTTCTATATTTTCACTTTCATCTTTCCCTGCCATTCATCGGAAACACAGACTGCATGTCTCCCTCTACTGCTACACTATTGCAGTGAGTCAAGCTTCTGAATCATTTTTCACTGGAAGGGTTTACACTCATATACTTTAAAAGGATCACCAACTTACATTTTGATTTTTCAAAGGGATAAAAGATCATTCTGATGGAGAGGAGTAGTTTTAACCTCTGTCACTGATTATACATAATCTCTGGCTTTAGTCCAGTGAGACGACTGTATCAACAATCTTTCATTTCAAAATTTGGGATGGGTCTTCGTTCTGGATAGTTTTGGAAACAAATGATTATACAGTAAGTTTGATGATGTCTAAGTGGGTTCACCTCTGTATGAGTAAAGTTTGGAATTGAAATATTTTAACTCATTGTCATAGTATGTTGTGTTTAATGTGTGTTTAAAGTACAATGCAGTGAGTGGATACTCTCAGTCTCATGGGAGGGTGTGGCAAAGGGATTTTGCAGTTGTAAAAATATCTAATATAATATATTTTAATCTAATGTATATAAAAAAGGGATTTTGATGGTGTAAGTGTAAGAAGTGCTCAATAGCATGGGCGTGGGGATGAGGGATTTTGAAGTTGTAAAAAAATAATATAATATATAAAAAAGGGATTTTGAAAAAGGTGAATTCATGAATGAACTAAGAATTAAAAACATTAACATTACAAAACTAGAGTTAGAAATGTAATTGAAACAATTGAATTGAAACAATGTGTGTTTTGTACCTTGAGAGATGTAAGAACACAGTATAATAGTAACCTTCTCAGCTCTCACTGCAATACACACACAAGCAGCCCCATAAAAAATTAAAATGGATGAAAAAACTAAACTATCAAAATGTGATAAAGATTTAAAAAAAAAAAAAAAAAACACTAATTGGATGAAATAACTAAACTATGAATTAATCTAATGAACACTTTCTAAAAAGTCTTAAAAGACTGAAAAACTAAATCTAAAACTTCTGCTGCAACAATGTGTGGATTCGAGGCAAACATGTTTTGTAAAATAGATTGCATTTTTGAAAAGGTAAAAAAAGCAAGTTTGAAAAAGCTCTATTGCTCATTGTTATACACTGGATATATATTTATAGTTTTAAATATTTTTCACCCTTTTCTATTTTGCTATTTTGGAAATATTCACATTGGAACATAACATAATGGAGATATTCACATTGTTTTCTTTCTCTGTGAGCCCTGCTGCTACTGACACTGCTGCTTTTTTGCACATGCTGCTACTACTGGAACCCATTCTTTTTTGCACATTTCACTCATACACCAGTTAGTATGCTGGTTGTTGTCAGTTGTCATGTTTACATGAAACCATTTGCTTTATTCTTATTTACATCCTAGCTTGAATGTATCCGATTACTGTTTGCTGCTGCAAAGGCCCAATTTCCTCACCCTTACCCTTTGAGAATCTACTGTATATACTGTAAATATTATACGAAAAACCCCAGGAAAACAATATTTATCATGAGGTGTTAGTTTTAGGTGAAAGTTTAGTGTAGAAATGCCCTTCAGTCTGATCATTTGATTGATATTTTGTCTTTCATACTTTTCACCTCAGACAATTTTATTTGGAAATATTTGCCAATCTAACACTGGAACTTCAGCTGCCTGTATAGGTATAGGTATATGTATATATACAGATACAGTCTACAATTGTGAATGTAGACAAAAAAGTATTTTTTACAATGGTGTTATGGCCTCAAACATCAGATGTGAAATATATTATATTATAGTGGTTACAAATCAAACAGAAAACTCTTAATGAGTTTATGGGAATATTTTTAGAAAACAATTATTACAATAGTTTTTAAACATTAACAAAACACACATTGGTCAAATGGACAAAGGACACGTGGCCTGCTGGTTTGGTTTAATTGGGCTGTTACAATAAGCAAAAAAAATGGATTCTGATTCACCACAGCAAAAACATTTCTGAGTCAGTTGTCCTGGCGACATCTGAGGGGATTTTCCCTTGTCCAGCTCACATTTTATGATAGCCGACTCACTTTCCAACTCATGCGCCAGCTAGTTAATAAACTCCACATGGGTGTGAGGCAAAGGTTAGTAGTATTGAGGGCAGCTTGTTCAGCAGCTAAGCTGGCTATCACCAGACTTTGTTCAATGACTTCATTTGGTAGCTGTTACAGGGTGTGCTTACATTTGACTCAGCAAATTGGCTGAAATGGCTCCAGGCCAAATCCTTCACTCTCACCCAATCCCCTTCTGAGCATGGGAAGTAGCGAGCCGTGCTGGAGGCAGACTTTGGCCGCAGAATGAGAAAATATCTCCAACAGAGGGGAGAGTCATTCTCAAAACTGCCCAGTTTAGCTGGAATTTTAGATTTATGTGAAGTCATTTTCTCTGCTCTCAGAGGAGGAAGACCATTTGATGACTCACAAGAGGGTCTGTGTTGATTGAAATTGTAAATGCTGAACATGTGGCCGTGTGATTCAGCTTAAGAATCATCAGAGAGGGTTTTTGTTTTGCAACATGGAGAACATTATGTGCAATAATAGCCAGACTAGTTGACATACATTGATATATCATTATGACATTTGTAGTAACACTGAATGCATTAGAAAATTAAAAATTGTCTTCAGTGGGAGTGTGGGAGCCCATCACCTTATCCAAGGGGCCTTTCAGGACAGTATCTCTTTACCATGTCCCTCACAAACAGGAGCACCAATGCAACAGTTACCAATGGTGCAGTGCTTACAGGAACAGAAGGTGCCAATGAACATTTAATATAATATTTACAACTAGCAGAAAGTATAGCAAAACTAAGCCAACCAAACTGTCTCATCGTGGCAGAACTACTCAAAAGCAAAAATGTTTTTTTTTGCTGTTTCTTTGTTTTCCTATCATGTGAACCTTCAGGGAGTTCTTCGTGGAATTATTTTTTGAGACAAGATATAGTGTCTTTTTGGTTTTTATAAACAAGGGATGAACTTTTCCTCCTCCTCTTAATTTCAGTCACTTATAAGCTGACTACATAATACCTGAAAGCTGAGAGATCCTTAAATATGTGACATGATATGATCAACCAGCAACACATTTTCCAGTGGTGGTGTCGTAACGTAAGATTTTTATTGTTTTTAGTCCCTATCTGATTTGACACATCAGATTTAGGTTGTGTTATTCCTTCTCTGTAATGTGACTTTGTTTGTATTTTGTTTTTGTACATTGTTGTAGGTTGTTTGATTGCATATCCCTGGTGAAATAAAAGTTAAATAAACTAAAAAATGTATATTTACCATACCGTAACCATGATAAACAATCCTTGTTCTCTACATATTTTTAACCCTGTCAGCTTCTGTAACTGTCGAATGACTTTAACCTATTTGCTATGTGGGAGTTGGCAGGTGTGGTCAATGTTAGACTCCTTGAGAAATGAGTCATGATTGTTCTGAAATTTACTAGTTTAATGTTGTGTAATGATTTATAGCGTGAAGGACATAATGGCTTTGTGGGCTTTTATGTTTGGCTGAACCTTTACTTCCACATGAGTTATATACTGTAGACGTGTTATCAGTCTTTAACTGGAAAAAGCAGATGAAGCTGGATAGCGTCAGAGTAATCTTTGAAGCATCTGTGTCACTCCACACAATGGAGGACTGGAGAAACTCTTGTCCCTTGTTTCTGGCTGTGGACACAATAGTGAATGCTCACTAACACAAAGCAAATTGTCCTAGGGTACAGCTGTACACGAATAACACCTAAAAGCTGTAATTCAGTGGTAATGCCCTGTGAGATTAAAGATAATGTTATAATAAGTGAGTGTCATATTTATTCTGGTCTATATTGATCTGCAGTAGTAGCAGCAACACCTAAAGACTGTCTATGGAAGGAAAATAATCACCAATAGCATCAATAATCAGTAGTGTTGCTTTTAAGACTTTTCCTTGATGAAGTTTTATAATAAAGTGATGCAGCATATCCTAACCTAACACAACAAATAATGGACCAGAAATCATTGTAGAGGTTTCCTGTCTTTGATTGCCACCACTTTGTAGTCTAGACTGCCCTTGAATCACTCTCTGATTCATTAATGAACAAGATCCTGCTGTCATGGCTTATTTTGTGTGTGGCTCAGCAAGTCAGATTTTGGCAAACTGTTTTCCCTCCACATCTGCCTGGTGCGTTGCCACTTTGTCTTTATAGACAACACCCATTCAGCTTCTGCATTATGAGGGTAGCTGGAATAGAAGCAGGGTCCAGATATAGCCTGCTATTCAGTAAATTACAAGATGATGTTTGAAGGACATTGGATTTTATTGAGCTGAATGAAAAATCACTATAGCATTCCGATAGGGAACTTAGAGTATCTGTGGTACTCAATAGTTTATAGCGACATTATGGTCTTTTATGGTATTTTTTTAATCTCCTATAGGATTTTAGCGGTAGAATGTCTGACCTAAACCCATTGGTTTAGACGGGTTGGTTCCTGGATGAGAGTTTCTGCGTCCATGGGTGTCCCACAGAAACTGGGCCAATCGGTTTCTTAGTCAGCGCCCAGAGGTGCCGGAAGCCACGGCAGCCCTGCCGCACCAACCAAACACACCTACTGTATTGTACGACAGTCATTCACTGCCACTACCAGGCAAGTGGGCGGTGGAGGGCTGAATTATCTCTTTCACACCCGGGCTACTTTTGCACAACTCTCGGCCGATGCCAACTCAGATGGATCTAGGACAAAGAGCGAGGAGTTAATATGAACATTAACACACCTCAACAGGTATCGGGACTGAAATCATACTGTTATATTCCTAAATTATAGTTTGTGTGTGTATGTGTATGTGTGTGTGTGTGTGTGTGTGTGTGTGTGTTTACATACGTTCTAAATTGAGATGGTAAAACTGTCTGCTGCTCAAAATGGGCCCACAGGTACAACAGCCCGTCTTTATTTAAAGTTATGAGCAATGCTTTACTATCCTGTCACGATCAAATAGGCCTACTAGTCAATATCAGAAACAACATACTATATTGGAAATTAATAGAATTAATAGTTATTTTATGCAGACTTTTGGACTCCACATCCCCGCCAACGACAATTCTGGATGGAGATTTACCCGAGGCTTGAATTTATGAATGAACTGTGACACGCGAATTTCTTTTGGAAATGGGTCGGGAAAAGAAGGCAAGATGTTGGCATAGCTGTTGACCTGAAAGCCCTGCTATGCCGTCAAATTGCCATCTTTCTCTCCCTGTGGCAGCAAAGACTTCAGAGAGCTGACACGATTTCTCAGAAGCAAAGCAAAGCCTATGGATACAACTGTTCTACTTTGAAAATTACTTCTGGAAAATACTGGATATTGTCTAAAATTAGATATTGCTTGCATTGTATTGTTTTTTTTCACTATTTCACTCTTTTCTTGATAATTTCACTTTGAACCTGGGGATAGGGGTCATAAGGATGATGTACCAAATGTATAATGGAATATAATTATATAATTCTACTACTAACTTTAATCTACTCATACTGTATTTGTTTTAAATATATATGTTCTCTGGTTTCAGTACACAAGTAGGTTGCAGTTCTCATAACAAATGTAATCCCTGGCTGCAAACTAGGTTCAAAAAGACAGTTTGAGGAGGTGGGTGATAGGAAACTAAATGAACAAGTTGAAGAATAAGAGCATGTTTGATATACTTTGTATCACCTTCTGGCATGCATTGAAACAGGTGAGCCACCTTTACCCTTCTGAAATCTCACCATGCAGGTACATTGGTTTGTTGGTCCTGATAGCCCCAAACCCTGTATCTGTAATGCGGCTACATCTTGTTCATCTTATATCTCAAATCATTTTTATAATTTTGATTTGAGAGCTGAGATGGGTCATCTGTGTAATTGTGTAATTGTCTCATAGAGTTTCTAGGAATATCATAATCCATATATTGTCCATAGAATTGTGGATGTACAGATTTAAATGCCATCAAGTGTATTGATTCTAAAAACATTTAATCAATAAAACACAACTATATATTTCCAAAATATGAATAGGGCTTTAGTCGTAATGCAGTAGATTGTGGTAGTTGTGTAATCCTCTGGTGTTTTCATTAATACACAGGACAAGATGTAGATATTCACAATATTTAAACTAAAAAAATGGGAAAGAAAAAATAAAATAAAATCTCTTAAATGTAGGATATACCTCAATTTGCATGTATTTTTTTTTTAATTAACTAATTGGGAAAATGTTTAAAACACCATGATCAGATAAAAGTTAAATGTAGAGTCTACTATGATGCACTACTGCGTTACAGTTGTAAAAGTAATGAATGAGTCATGATCCCAGTGGCTTTTATTTAATTTAATGCACTTCTTTAAAACTTTCAATATAACTATAAAATTAATGATGAATCCTAAGTTTATTGGCTCATCTTCATGAACAATATATTTCATTTTTATTATTAGTTATATTGCTTCAGTAACTTCAGGAGACTACACACCTAAGTGACGTGATTGCGTGACGTAAGGCGAGCTAGTTCCTCGACGAGCCCCATCAAAGAATGTGTATTTTAAGAAGATGAACCACTCAATGGTAAAAATAAAAAAATGGCTCACCTTCCAGTCTACAGATGTGGCGTTAACCCTCAGGCATGCGCTTGTAATTTTGCCTCACACTGCGATTGATCTGGTATACACCTGATAAAAAGTCCACCATTTTCGCTGCTGTTCAAAACCTGTGGCGCATGCCTACGCTGCCTCTAACGCAGAGTAAATTTCAAAATGATAATTATACATGGTCCAAACAAACCCAGCAAATAATAAGCGAGCCAGCTGTGTTCACTCATTAAAACAATGTAATGTTATTACGGGAAATCTCAGAGCAACCGCGTTTGCGGTACCCGGAAATAGGGTCAGAGTGAGACCCCGCTACTTCTTCCTCCTCTCTGTCTACATGCTTGTTGGTTGAAATTTAGCAGTTTATTTTACTTGACAAAAGTGACGATTCTCACAGGAAAGGCATAAGGTAAGACGTTACGGCGATGATCATAGGAATGAAAACAGTCCTGCATGTCCTGTTGACGTTATTCTGCTTCCTTCTTTGAATAAAAGCATGACGTTAGCTTAGCAGGGCAGCTAGCTACCAAGGTAAACATCAGTTACATTAAAATGTACCAACTGCCCATGTTTACAGCAACTACACAACGTACGATTCACAACTCCTGCGTCTGTAGTTACAGCTGGCTTAACCTACGCTGCTCGTTCTGTGTTATTCTTGATTGCTTATTTTGCTGCACACTAACTGCAAACTAAGCCAAATAACCTTGAGTAGCAGGTGTAGAGCTACCTGGTGATACAGAATATGCATCAGTTCCTCTCTTTGGTGCTAGCTGGCTAACATTAGCTAAGGTTGGGGGTGAAAACAAAAGCAACCTGAGCATCTCGTGCATGAGCCTTTTGTGCCATTGTGACCTGCGAGATGACAACTCATGCTGACATGTTTTGTCTTTGGCAGCCTATACAGAGATGAACGGTGAAAACTTCACACTAAGTGAGAAGATAGTTTCACAATCCTATATCCGACAGGGGTCACAGGCACGCCGCAGCCATGAGCAGCTCATTAGACAGTTACTGGAACAGGTAAAATCAGCAACTGCCTTCAGCTTGACACAAGTTGCCACAGTCACACTAGACATATTCACTTTTCACAATCTGTACCTTCCAGGGCAAGTGTCCAGAGGAAGGATGGAGCGAGAGCACCATAGAGCTCTTCCTGAGTGAGCTGGCTGTGATGGACAGCAACAACTTCCTAGGCAACTGTGGTGTTGGAGAGAGGGAAGGCCGAGTGGCATCCAGCCTTGTGGCTAGAAGACATTACAGGTTCATGAAGTTTGATGTTAAAGGAAAAACCCACCCTAAAACACTCAAAAAAAAAAAATTAACAACAGACTCACCATTTTGCACAGATGTTCAGCAATCATAGAGAGAGAGAGAAAGAGAGAGAGAGAGAGAGAGAGAGAGAAATTCATGCTTTAGCTGAAGTCCACAATTTTGACTAGTGAGCAATAAAATATTAGTTTTGTGTCCCTCGTACTGTTTGCGAAATTGTTTCAAGTGTTCCTGTTGTGACATTTATTTGTTGTAATAAGGACCTGTGTGCATTGTCATGTAGGTTGATCCATGGCATAGGTCGGTCAGGTGACGTCGCTGCTATTCAGCCCAAAGCAGCAGGATCCAGTCTGCTTAACAAGCTGACCAACTCAGTTGTGTTGGACATTTTAAAACACTCAGGTGTGTATACCGATGCAGCCTACTTTAGTTTATGTCTCCAAAGATGAACAAACAGTCTCAATCACGTGACGCTATCCTGCTTTCCAAGAATATTCAGTGTCTGTGTTGGAATAATGTTTTCCACTTTTTAGCAGCAGGACTGTTAGTTGAACAGAATATGGTCTTTCGCTCAAAACGTTCAATCCAAACCTTGATTCAAGTTTGCAGTTCTACATGGAAAAATATAAGCATGTTGTGTTTCTTACGGCTAACAGGAGTGCGGAGTGTGGCTAGTTGCTTTGTAGTTCCTATGGCAACGGGAATGAGCTTGACTCTGTGCTTCCTGACCCTTCGTCACCGGCGGCCCAAGGCTCGCTTCATCATTTGGCCCCGCATTGACCAGAAGTCCTGTTTCAAAGCCATGATCACAGCAGGTGAGGGCATGAATTTACAATTAATCCCAGGCTGTTTCTCAATCACCCTTACATCCTATGCACGGAAGTCCTGCTGAACTAGTGTGACAGCAGTTTTCGGGGATGGGGTATCATTGGGAATGTTTCAACATCAAAACATGTTTTTTTTATATACTCAATATTCCTAGAAGATTAGATTATATTACATTAGAAGCAATATTAGTGCACCTGTCAAGTCCTTAACAAATACATATGTGTCATAGCTTGGGACGCACACTAGCCTCCTATGTAACTTCCATGATAGTTGACCATTCCTATTCATTACTCAGTTCTCTTCCCCTCCATTAATTTCATAATGAAAATTAGCACTAATGTAATTGTGAAATAAATAAAGATCTACCTTATCTTGCTCATATCTGACTGTGTATTCTCCATGATTAGGCTTTGAACCAGTGGTGGTGGAGAATGTCCTAGAGGGTGATGAGTTGCGGACAGACTTGGAGGCAGTCGAGTGCAAGATTGAGGAGCTTGGAGCAGAGAACATCCTGTGTGTTCACTCCACCACGTCCTGCTTCGCCCCGCGGGTCCCTGATCGGTAGGTTTAGACGTTTTCATTGACCTCCCTCATAGGCTTTTTGTTGTAGAGGTCACAAGAGTTGCCGTAGAAGGAATGAGTTTAGCCTGTTCCTTTACATGTGTGGGCCCCACTTCCACTCTGTGAGATACCTGAACAAATAAATAGTTAATTTTCCAAAAATTTATATAAAAACAATACCTAAAGTTCATCGCTGAATACCTCTAAACTATAGAGGAAGTGTTATTGTTTGGTCAACCAAGGACTTTGGTTACGTGCTAGCCTTTAAAAAGTGAATTATGCTCTGTTCATAACTTTGTTTCTTGCTTTTGCCTGTTGTCATCCTCAACACATTCTTCAACCCCCTGTACATCGAAACCTGAATGGAAAACACCCTTGATATACAGTAACAAAAATAGAACATGTGTTAGTAGTTATTAAAAAAATACTGTCACTATCAACCATTTTGCAACTACTCATACTGAAGATGGTAGTCAATAATAATTTCCTGTTTTCTAATTTCTTGAATCGAGATGTTGTTAGATGGTCAAACTATCACAACCATTAGTTAGTAGTGATTGTATACAAGCATACTTGTTGTTCAGCAGGGTAAAGCTTTGATGAAATGTTTAACAAACCACGGTGTGATTAGAAGCAAAGGTAACTTGGGTAATATGACCCAGGTTATGGGATTAGCAGTAAATAAGCCGGTTCTGTTTTCTTGTCTTGTCTTGTCTTGCAGGCTGGAGGAGTTGGCCACTGTGTGTGCCAAATATAACATCCCCCACATTGTTAACAACGCCTATGGAGTACAGTCATCCAAGTGCATGCACCTTATACAACAGGCTGGTACCAGTAATGCCCATCTCTTTATGAAGCATTTTTCATACTGTACTTGCCTCTTACTTGAATACTGGTATTTGCATTTCCCTTCACTTGGCATTGCACATTCATAAAAGGGTTATAAAGAATGAAAAGTGTTATTCACTAGTCACATAGTTTAATCCTTTTTTTATTTTTGCATCACCCTGTACTGTATTTCTCAAGAAAATAAGAAAATGTCTCAACATTATGTCGAACATGAGTGTAAATTTGGGAAAATCTATTGGGAGGAGGCTTATGTGTCTTCAATGGAAACTTGTTCTCCATGATGCGATGTATATATGTGCCAATTTCTTGATGGCAGTACAAAAACGGCATGGCATAAGTTCCATATATTTCAAACTACTCAGTGCTGACAGTTACTGTGGTGTGGCTTAACTCTGTCTTGAACTGTCTTTCTTCAGGGGGCTCGTGTTGGAAGAATTGATGCCTTTGTACAGAGCTTGGACAAGAACTTTATGGTTCCAGTAGGTGGCGCCATAATAGCTGGTTTTGACGAGTCCTTCATACAGGAGATAAGCAAAATGTACCCAGGTTAGTATTAATAGTGCAGCTGTTGTCTTTTTAGTCTCTATGCTCTTCTGATATTGATGTGGTATAACATAACATTGAGAGAGAGAGGGGGTCCAGCGAGGGTCCATCATACATTGCTACACATTTTCTACTTTTGTTTTTTAGCATTATGAGATGGGGTCCGAAAAAGAATCAACAGACATACCTATGAGAGCCAACACCTTTATGGCCTATTAAACACTGGTGCTCATTTCATTCTTACTAATAAGTTGAAAATGTGAGTTTTGTCTCATTCAGTGAACTTTATGAATTGGTGTTTATGCCTATACTAGCAATTCCAACCGTGTCTCGTTTATATAGCCACTTAACAAAGTCACTGCTCTGTCTGTTAGCTCTTCAGTAAGTGGTAGAGTGAGTTTTGCCCACTGTGTCCAGGTCGAGCATCGGCCTCACCCTCCCTCGATGTCCTCATTACCCTTCTCACCCTGGGAGCCAACGGCTATAAGAAACTCCTGTCAGAAAGAAAGGTGAGCGCACACACACACGCTAGTGAGTCTGTTACATACAGACATTGGTAGGGTATGATATCTGCTGGTTGTTCTCAGGAGGTGTAACAAGAACAACAGGGGTTGGTATAAGACACCATGTTAAAAAGGGTCGTGCCTCAGAAAATTGAACAGCCACACAATCATTTTTTCATATGCACTGTGACTCTTTCAACTGCTGGCCCCCGAAGACATCAAAGAATAGCTTACATAAGTTATATTCACTTAGAGTGTGTGTGTGTGTGTGTGTGTGTGTGTGTGTGTGTGTGTGTGTGTGTGGTGCTGGTCAACGTAAGCCTGAGGCTAGGTGTACTTTTGTTAAATCTTCCTGGAAGCTCAGTTCTCAAACTACCCTTACCCCCTACTCCAACTTCCGCAACTAGCCACCTCTAACTTGTTAACATCCTTTACCTTTGCCAACTGGCACTGGCCCATGGCCAACTCAACACATTTCACA
>OOFE01013249.1:0-20683 GCA_900323365.1 Monocentris japonica
GAGACGTGCAGAGAAGATTGCGACCGACCCCTCCCACCCCGGATACAAACTCTTTGAAACACTCCCCTCTGGCAGGAGGCTGCGGTCCATCAGGACCAAAACCTCACGCCACAAAAACAGTTTCTTCCTGTCAGCAGTCGGCCTCAAGAACAAGGCCCCGGACCCCCACTGACATGGACCCTAACCCCCCCCCCACACACACACACCCACACACACACACACAGACACTACAAAGGCAACTTGCACATATTTCCCACTTGCACCTTATTGCACACATCTCTTGTCTTTTTATATGTTTTGTCTTTTTTTATAATTTATTATGTGAATTTGTTTTTTAGATTTATATTTTTGACTTGTTTCTTCTTATATTTTTGACCTTTTTTTCTTCTGTTAATTGTTGCACCATCAGACCAAGGCAAATTCCTTGTATGTGTAAACTTACTTGGCAATAAACCCCCCATTCTGATTCTGGTTCTGATTCTGATAACCTCATCATCAATAAAATTTGAAGAAAGCTTGGGAAGGACCCCACAGAGAGGGATCCCTTTCCAGGATGGTCATGTGTGCAATGCTGACCAAGAGTGGGCAAACAAAGATCAAATGTTTGTACATTTTGGGAGAAAAAATCTTGTGATTGCATAATTGCAAATCCCAGGTGAGTGAATTTTAACTATGTTAAACCTGTTTCTGAAGGTTCCCCACATGACAGTTACATTATCATGAGCCTGGGCCCCAACCTGGGTAGGAAATACTGAGTTTCTCATTTGGGTTCCAGGAGGAAATGTTGGGTTTCCACGTGCCTTGAGTAAGAATACGTTTTTATGAGCCTGGGTTCCTGTCGCACATGAGGAATTCCACATGGATAATTGCAACCCTTTGTAATATTACATGGAATTGAAATTTTTCCAAAACAAACCCCCAGAAAATTTACAAAACATCACAAAACAACAAGTAATGATCAGGTAGTGACCTAAACTGCAATTCAGGACCAAATGGATTCCAAACCTCCTGCTGCAGAGTCCAACTGTAACAATTATGCTTTTATGAACCTGGGTCTCTGGGTGAGAGACTGTGAGCAGTAAAAACAGATGACATATTATTGTAGCTTTCCAGATAGAAGACAAACAGAAATAAACATGAGCCATCTGGATAAAGCGAACAAGTTAACACTGCTACCAGATTCTTTTAATGCTTGTTAGCATTAAGTTCTCTTTTTCTTAGTATTGTAAAACAGTAAGAATTGACAGCTTTGTAATGCTAACAGGCATAAAGAGAGACTGGTATCATCACTAGCCAATTAGCTGTACCCCACATACCTGTACCTGGATGGGCCATGTTTATCCATTCAGAAGAGTTATATTCTGGCTTGCTGGAGGAATACTAAACTTGTGATTGGCCTGAAATCTATCCGTAATTTCCATTTTGCTTTGTTGAGGAAATTTCAAAAGCCGATTCAGTGGCTGGTTCCAGGCTAGACTGTGATACCTTTGAAGAAATGTTGAAAAGTGTAAACGGAGGCAAATGCTGCAAGTTTTTTATTTAATTCCATACCTTTGAAGAAAACAAATTTGCCATCGGATCTCTCATAGGCGGCGTCGATGCGAGGCGGCAGGCCTTTCCAGAACTGGTCGATCTGCATGGGGTAGCCTTCTTGAACCTTGTTGTTCCGCAGACGCCAAAACCATCGGTCCTGGAAAACACAGGTCAGAGTTAAAATAGAATTTCATAGAGTCACATGAATCCACAGCAAGATTTTGAACTACAACTAAGAAACGTGGTGTTTTGCCTCCTTGCGCTGGCTACCCAACATTTTAGAAGTGACAAGTTCTAACGAGTCAAGAGTTAGAGAATCATTACTTTATGTAATATATGACAGACAAGAGTTTGTCTGAATCACAGAGTTAAAGCATGTGGGCTGAAGTCAGAATTAGGCTAAGTTCACATTGCAGCATTACAAGTCACATTACAAGTGTCCCAAAACTGATTTTTTACCTCGTGTGACATTTTTCAATTCTCATCCAGATCACATGGATATCAGATCCCTATGCATGCAGCCTACATGTGACTTGTATTTGAAGGCTCTAATCGGAATTTGTCAGCGTTGCTGTGCTAATAAGTAAATATACATCATTTACTTGAGACAATTGCCCACAACAGTTTGGCTGAGCCAATGAGACACAACAATGGAAAGAAAGTGAAATATTGACTTGATTGGTATTTGTGGGAGACGCCTCAATTCAGTCAAAATTCTAACACACATACCGCAACCAAATGTGTTAAAAACAAGCGGGATAAGTGATGTCTTTTGTTATTGTTAGTCTGGACACGCATGTCTTTTCAACATCGGTTCATATTGGTATTAGATATCGGTTACATCCTAGAATAGATATGAAAAGTCATCCAGTCAGATATGAGCAGCAATTCAGAATTGAGCATCAAGGCCTGCAGTGTGAACGGAGCCGTAGAATCAGAGAGAGTCTTGTGCTCCAGAATCAGACGAGAGTTTCAATGAGAGTCAGACCATCGAGTGTCATAGTATATATATAGTATAGTGTATATATGTATAGTGTACAAAATATAAGGACCAACTTCTCTTCCCATGAAATAGACAGGTGGATAGCCAGGTGAATCCAGGTGAAAACTGGGATCTCTTGTTCATTTCGCCTGTTAAATCCACTTCACTCAGGGAGTGATATAGATGAAGGGGAGGGGACAGATTAAAGAAGCATTTTTAAGCCTTGACAAAATTGAGACATTGATTGTCCATAAATGGAAGGGTAAGGTCATTTTGTACACTTTAATGAGAATGAAAATAATAAGCCATATGGGCACTAACACTCGAGAATGAGCCAAGAGTGTCAACCGGCATCAGAATATATATTTTTTTTATTTCATTGTATATACAACTCCAGAAAAAACTTGTCCAGTGTTTAGTAACAAAGCTACAGCTTGCTCAGCTATTCATTATTCATGTCACTGAATTTCCAAACAATTGTCTGTGATTATTCTTCTTTGCTTCTCGTTGCCAAAGGGCATAATTAGTCAGTTGGGTTATACTTTTAAATATACAAAATGCACTTTTGAATGCCTGCAGTTTCCAATAAACAAACTGTGCTTTTTAACTTGTGTTATAAAACATTCCAGCGGGCTCTGGTCATACCAAACTCCACTTTGGCTGTGAGAAAATAGCAAATAAGAGTCAAAGCCTAAATTAAGGCTTGAGACCTTGATGCTGACTGGTATGAGACACGAAGTGGTTGAGTTATTCTAAATTATATCTGGTGCTCTTTGATCTATTTATTTATGAGGCAGAAATCTGGGGTGATGTAGGAGTAACTTAGTGCTCACATAAACCATGTTGTATGAGAGAAGAGGATAGAATAGAAGAAGATTGAAGAGGAAAGGAGAGAAACTGAGGTGATATAAGGTAAGGAGAGGAAAAAGAAGAGAGGAACAAGAGGAATGAGGTAAATAGAGGAGAGGAAGGGAGGCAAAGAATGGAGAAGAGATGAACATGAGAGAAGAGAAGATATGAGAAAGTAGAGTAGAGAAGAAAAGTGAAGAGAAGAAATGAGATGAGGAGAGAAGAGATGAGAAGAGAAGAAGAGTAAACAAAAGGATGGAAGAGAAATGGAGAGAAAGAAAGAGAAGAGATAAGTGTGAGGCAAAGCATGGCGAGAATGAAAGAGAAAGGGAAGATAAGATAAGAGAAATTGAGAAGACAAAACGAGAAGAGACAAGACAAGAGACAAGAATATGAGAGAAGTGGAGAAGAGAAGAGAAAGGGAATCAATTTTATACTAAGGTAAGGAGGCGAAGAGGAGAGAGGGAAAGTGAGGAGACCATAGCGAAGGAGAAAATAAGGTGAGATGGGAGACAAGAGAGTACCAGAGGATCGGATAGGAGAAGAGGAGAGGAAACGAGAGGAGGAGAGAAGGGTGGAGAGGAAAGTAAAGAAGGAGGAGGAGGAGAGGGCGAGCATCAATCTTAGCTCATTATCATTTGGCTCCGGCGAATCTAGGACACAGCCAAGCATAGTCCCTGATGACTGCTACACACACACACACACGCACACACACATTGAAGGTATGCACACCAACACACACACACACACCATCACAAATGATGAAACATCATCCACTGGCTACTAATGCTTTTCTGTCTGAACCGAAACAGAAAAAAAGAAAATCAATGCTTCACATCTAGTGAAGAAACCATGAGTGTTTCTCACCGAGGAAACATCCCATAGAGTGTCCTTTCAAACGCCCACTGGCTTTCGATGCTCTTTATGTCCTAGTATGTCCCCGTCGTCGGGTTAAAGCCTTCCATCTCAAATAGTTAGCTTTTAAGGACCTAAGGAAAACAACGGCCTTGTTTTTCCGATTGATGATGATGCATTTTCAAAGTTAGACAAAACGTTTCATGGGGCTTTTAGGGTCTGGGAAGTTGCTCAGCAAAAAGGGACTATGCAAACATGTTTTTTTTCAGCAATCAGAAGGTACAAAGAATGGTCGCGTGCTCGGTAGTTTGAAAGATTAAAGTTTTGTGTAATGAAATGCCCAAACTTGATTTAGTGGCTCAGGCTGGAGCTGCGTCTCCTTTTCCTATGTTAATAACTTAACAATCACACTTCCTTGGCCTTGAAAACTGTTGATAAAAGCTTTTCATCTGACATCGCTCATATAAAGTACATCTGCACTATCGCAGCATTCCTACATTTTTCAATTCTTAACACTCCACTGACCTTGAAAAGTTTCTCGGTGGGATGAAGAGGTCATTGAAACAACATTTAGACCATGTGACACTAAAACAACTCTCCAGTGAAAGCAGTACGTATGCAATTATTTTAGGTGAGGTGACGGCTCTTTGGACAGGGTGGCCCCTCCAGCCTGTCCCATGGTAATCGTATTCACTTGATGAGATTTGATGCACTACAAATAAAATGTATTATTATTATTATTTAACAAACAATGACCTTGATGTTATGTAACTATAACACAGCCATGAACATAAGCAATTTTAAACTGAAAAAAGTCAAAATACAGATTATAATCCTTATTATGAATCAAAATACCTCATCATCATTCTGAACTACTGTATGCTTTGTACATTAACCCTCTGCCCTACAACCGAGGGACACTGGAAGGCCAGTTATAAACTTGAAAATCTTTTATATATTATTATATGATATAATATTATATATATTATTATATATTATTCATATATTATTTGTGCTTTGCTGAATATGGTATTTGTAGTCGGATACCTCCCTAGTAGTCACTCTGGATGAGGCTATCACACTTTTCAGTCCTTGTTTTAACTCCTGCTTTGACATATCCACCAACCACCTGCCAGAGTATAAAAGGAAATTCCAACCAAAATCTATACTAGAGCTGCACTACTGCACTCCTACTCTTTGAAATCCTTTTAACTTTGATATTTTCAATCCTTGTTATCACTCCAGTCTCTATAACTATTGCGCCCCTGCACTTTTCGGTTCTTGTTATAACTCTGCTTTGAAAGACACACCAGCATGCTACACTGCCCCACTTTAAATTATTATTCCACAAGAAATAGATACTACAGCCGCAGTATTGAACCGCTACACATTTCAAGCATTGAAATATAACACATTTTCTTTTTTCAATTTTTTGGCCTTTCTGCTTCATTGAACAGTTTATAGCAGAAAGTGAAGTGAAGTGAGTGGAAAGATGGAGACAACACATAACAAATGTCCCAAGCCAGATTTGAACCCAGGACACATCAATTATGTGGTATGCGCCTTAGTCAGCTGAGCCACCAGGATGCACCTGAAATATATTTCCATCTCTTCATGTATTTTCATCACTCCACTGTGTACTTTAAAATACACACCAACATGCTATGCAAGTAACAACCCAGTTTAAAAATGCTGATCCACTCAAAATGTATACATATACAGTACCTGTGCTAAAAATATATAACTACACCTCATTTACTGTAGCTGTAGTAGCTGCTCATACCTCCCAATTTAACTGTCCTCTAGCATAATGTTACACACAGTTAATGTCTTACAGCAGCAATGGCTGAATATTTGTGGGTATAGTTTGGGACAACATACATTTGTGTTACTTTTCCACAGGTACAGTAGCATATCTTAGCACATATTGACATGGCAAGTGTTGTTATTCACCTGTTATGTTGAAGAGTAACACAAATGTGTGTTTTTAAGAGTGCAGTAATCAATTCAGAGACATCAAAAGGTTTCAAAATGATTCTTACTAAGAGATGTCACAATTACTCTGTTTTCAAATGTTTTTATTCTGATCATATTCTGTAAATGTCATAACTGATTGATAATTGATAACTGACTGTGTCATAAATCTGATTGTCTATCAGCTTGACCTAGTTAGGCCTATAAAGTCCTTTGAGGCTTGTTATAAATAAACTTGACTTGACTTGACATTGTTCATTAGATTAAGGGCATTACCATGAATAAAATCAGTACCCCGACCCTAGGGCGTAAAGGATTGACACACAGAAAATAACTTACTCTGTTGCATTATTAAGTATGCTTTACTTCAAAGGCAGTGAAAAATGATCCTTTTAAAAACAGTGTCAAATTTTGGTGTATCAAAATTTGTGTATTAGCCTATAGAAAGGTTTTTTAAGTACACAAAACATTGTGTTAGTATTGTGTTAGTATAACCAGCTGCCTATGCAAGGCTCCTATTACTGTGTATTTACAATACTTTCCATAGGTTAATACACTGTAAAGTGACGTGTTACCAAGAAGAAATGTTTTCTACCTTGCTGACAATGTATTTTATTTAAACCATCGTTTTCAGGTGCCTTTCTTTTTCTTGCCCAGTTGTTATATATTTAGCCATTATTTGCACACAGTTAATTCTCCAGTTGACGTCCATGATGGCTGCTGGTTACATGGGTGATTTGTGATGCAACTGCAAGACAGACATCCAGTAAGAAAGAAAGAACAGGCAGGTAGAGAAAACCAGACAGAGAGAAACGGAGTGAGACAGGCAAGCAGCTAGGTAGAGGGATGGACGAATGGCCATAGACAGAACAGCAGAGAGACAGACAGGCAGATAGAAAGGCAGAGAGGAAGACCAAAAAACAGACAGACAGGCAGATAGATAGAAAGCCCTCAGAACAGACAGACAGGTGAGCAGAGAGAAAGACAAAATAGACACACAGACATATACAGGCAGGAAGGCAGACAGAGAGCTAGACAGATATGTGACCTTTTCTAACATTCAGTTTAAAGATCAGAGACATCAAAATGGATTTTTCTCTCCTCTGCACATAACTCTCTCTCCCTCTCTCTCTCTCTCTCTCTCTCTCTCACTCACACACACACACACTATCATATTTCAAAGAGTGAGATGTCTCTTCTCCCGCTCTGTACAACATAAAACACAGGCTGGAAGCAGTCCATTTTTATCTGGCAACGCTTACATTTTTGGACCCAAGTATGTAAGTTTATGTGAATATGTGGGCATGTGGTCACGGAGCCAAATGTCTCCTGAAATTTCATGAAACGAACATAATGTCTTGAAAATACGTGCATGAAAAGTTTTTCCACCATGAAAATAACACGTGGTGAAGACACGGGTAGAAACAGGAAGTAGTTTGACATTGAAAGAGCACAGTGGAAAGTAAAGGTGTGGAGGTTTTTAACCCTAACTTTAACCAAAATTGTTGGTTGGTTGTCTTAATCATTAGCTAACCTTTTTACATGATGAACAGCTGAAAATGGCCAGTTTGTGCTATTGTAAAATAATCCTTTTGTGGTAGAGGAATGTAATCTTTACATGTCCACACATTTCAGAGTTTGTGCTCACCAAATTTCATGAGACTGCGTTGAGTCACACACATATATTCTGTAATAGAGTTGCAATACTCTGTTAGATTCTGTCTCTGAGATACTGGAAGCATACTGTGCCTGGCACTAATGATCATACGTAGCATATGCCACTGGGTGGATGCTTTCATCTAAGGTGCCTTACAGTACCATGAGAGCATACATTTTTAGCATGGGTGGCTGCAGTGGGAATCAAACCCCTAATGCTGCCAGTGTTAGAGCCATCTCATTGCAGCAGTTATTTAGTGATGAAGCGTTGTCATGGACTTTTTTTTGGTGGACCCATTTTCTCTCTTTCTACTTCTACTTTAGTTAATGATTTCCTATATTTCCCAGAATGCCTTCCGACAACCCCCAGAGAACATGCGTGAACTTGTTGCTTTCAATCAAAGGTGGGCATATAAATAGCTTGAAAGTGTCAATCATCAATGGTGGAAGCCATCGAAAGAGTCTGTATTTATCCTGCAGCAGCCATTGCAAGCAGATTCTTTCTCAAATGTTTTTCGTAGGATTGAATATTGTAACACAAAACTACTACACACCTGACCATTTGTAGTTTCTGTTGTCTGAAAAGGGGACAAAATTTGAATTTTCTGAACAATTCCTCTCAGAGGTGGAGCAACAGTACAGCAGTGATGCAGCAAGCATGTAGTTCAATGTGGGACTTCTACAATGGCTACATCTGTATAGACTGCATTGCTCACTTAAATACATACTATACTATACGGTATGTGTGCATTTCACTGACCTCACAGCTCACGTCATATGAATCTGTGTATAATAACAACTGTGTTTTCATGTTATCCGTCTCTTCCTCTCTGCTCACCTTGAAGACAAACATCTCCCGTCTGAAGAAGGCCACGGTGTTGAAGTTGCCGTCACAGATGTTGGGCTTGCCGTTACCGGGGAGTGCAGGCCGGTCACCAGAGGGCGGGCGCGCTGGACGGGACTGGCGGTCATGCTTGCGTTCGGAGGTGGAGTGTGTCCGTCGAGAAGGTAAAGTGGGCAGCGGCCTCGTGGGTTCCAACATGGCCGTGGGGATGCCTGGTAGACAAATACCAACAACAACATGAGTCATTTTGGTTAATGATTGATTGTCCTTGGTTTAAAAAATAATCATTCGGTTATTTCTGATTTATGAGACAGTACAGAGTGCTGTGGAGATGCCTGACAGACAAAGGTCAATTATTATCAATGATTATTTGTCTAAAGGTTATTTTTAGTTACAGTAACTTCTGAGAGAGTCATAATTTCCCACAGGGTCATAGGGCATAAAAGAAGGGCAGGACAACCATAACAGATGTTCTTTGCATTTACAGATGGAATTTAATTATTTTGAGATTACTTTCATGGTATTTATTGTTCATTAACATAACATCTGCCATTTGGTGGATGCTTTTATCCAAAGTGCCTTACAGTACCATGAAAGTATACGTTTTTAGCACAAGCGGCCCCATAAAATGAGGTTCGCTTGTGAGTTAACTGAGGGAGCACAGCTGTTTCGGTTTCCATTGCCAGGAAACAGTTGTTATTCTAATTTTGCACTACACACCAATGATTTACTTGCAAAGACAGAAATTTCAGGGCTTAATTCCAAATGCAATGTATATTGATTGTATTTGGGATGTTCAATCCATGCTACACAAGCAACATTTTGAAGTTGTATAGATAGAGCGGAGACAAATGGCAAACGGGATAAACTCCCAGTGGACAAAATAGCAGGCTTTGTTATCCACACTGAACATAAGTCCAATGGGAAAATACTGTTGGATGCCCTGTTGCTGCCAGTATTGTCCTTCTGCATTGACTCAAAATGTCACCTGTGTATCATGACCTTTAGTGTTAAGATCATCTTTGATGCGGTGTCAAAGGGAAAAAATAACCTTCAGGGAAACCAGGCCCAGGTAAACAAAGAACAAAACAGTTCAACCAATGAATGACACATATGGGACATCTGGGTCCAGCTAAATTGCTAATGATGCTACAATGATGCTGCTATATCTGCTAATATGGAACACTAATATCATGACATCAAACATGTTTAGGTTCAGTTCATCGACGGTCTCATAATATGTAGCACACTAACATAATATCCCCAACCCAACAAGCATGTTATTTTCTCCTGCTTCTTTGTGTCTTCCTACACTAAATAAATGTTACAGTATATTACATCAAATGCTATTATGATTATTTCAGGGTAGAAAGCTAGTGTGTCAGAAAACAGGACATGTTTGCGCTGTTGACAGGCCTTCCGCTGTTCTTTGTTCAGTTAAAAGCAGCTTTCTGAAACTCCAAGCATCTCCTCTTCTCTGGAAAGGAACAAAGTCTCTCTAGTGTAAACACAATTGGAAAGACACAGTCTGGCATTTAGTTTTTTTAAACTTTCCTCTATCCAGCGAGGGATTGCTGAGCATGTATGCTCTTTTCCAACTGCAGTTGTTGTTCTTTTCCTGCTTCACATTCATACACATTCACCCAGTACAAGCTTAGTCTTCGCTGCTAGCAACTGAGCAGCTCATTTGGAGCAGTGGAGGGTTGACTGTGTTGGGGGGGCATGCTTCACCCACTTGGCCGTGCTTGTGCGTGTATGTATAAGCAGACTATAAAAATATAACAAGGCAACAGTAAACAATGCCACCCCCACAGTTGATGCAGGTTTATCAGTAACAATCAGTAAATAGGTCATCTCGTTTTGACCTGTAATTGTAGCAATTTTGAAAATACGAGAACGAGTGGTGAGATGATCACTCCGCCCAAGTCTCGTTGAAATCCGATCAGTGATGTCGGAGATATATCGCGTGACACATGAATGAACAAATGATGCGGTGCCCCCCCTTGGGCTAGTTGGTGTAATTTTGAGAGTGACAGAATGAAGTGGTGAGATGCATCACTCCCCTCAGGTTTCATTGAAATCTGATCAGTTATGTCTGAGATGTGAATGAATGGGGTGGTGAGATGAATTATTCCCCCAAGATTGGTGGCATCTGAAATATTGTGCATGACATATGGACAAATGAACAATGTGGCGCCTCCCTTGGGTCAATCGTAATTTTGAAAACACTTGAATGCAGTGGTGAAATATACAGTATCATGCCCCCAAGGTTTGTCAAAATTTGATCAGCGGTGTCTTATATCGTGTGTGATGAACAAACAGATACAGAGACACTGGTCCATAATGATATGGTTCAAAAAGAAAGAAAGCTGGTCCGTAAATATGGTGCGGACGTCGATCGACAGCCTACCATAGATCTTCTGTATGCCCTGCAAGTCGTCCAGAGGCAGTTTGAAGTTGTGTGTCTCCATGTACTGGTAGAAAGGAGCCATGATGGCGCTGGGATCGTTGGAGTGCTCCAGACCCAACGCATGGCCCAGCTCATGGACCGCCACCAGGAACAGATCATTACCTGGAGAAGAAGAAGAAGGAGGGGAGAGAAGAAGAGGGAGAGAAATGAGGAGTGGAGGAGAATGAGAGGTTTGGGGGAGAGGAGGCGGAAGACAGAAGAAAGAAACAACAGACGTGAGAGACAAGGGGAGAATTGGAGATAAAAAGGTGAGATGGAGGGAGAGGGGAAGAGAGGAGAGAGAGGTAGGGAAAGGCAAGGAATGAAGAAGAAAAAGGGAGAGGGGAGAGGGATGTAAGTGGAGGAAGGACGGAAGAAGATAGAGAGGCAAATATGAGGGAGGGATGAAGGAGGGAGTGGGAGGAGACAAGGAGTGAAGAAGAAAGAAGAGGCTTTGGAGAGGGGGAAGGAGGAGAAGGAGAGAGGGAATGAGGAGCGAAGGAGAAAAGACAGAGTTGGGGGAGAGGAAGGGAAGGGGGAGAGAGAGGGAGAGAGAGAAAGAAGGGAAAGAGAGGGAGGAAGTGTGAAGAGGGAGAGACAGAGAGAAAGAGTTAGGAAAAGAGAGGGGGAAAGACAAAGAGGGAGGAAGAGGGGAAAAGAGGGGAAGGTGTGGAAGGAGAGAGAGGGAGAGAGGCGGCGAGAGGAAACAGAAACAGAGAGGGAAAGATTATTGCCTCTAAGATGATATTCTTTAGATTCTTTGCTATAGATTATTTCGGAGCTTAAATGTGGCGTCAGACAGAAGACAGGACCGCTGACGGCCTTCCGCTGCTCTTTGTTCAGTTAAAAACAAAGTTTACAGAAAAAGCATCAGCATCTCCTCTGAAATGGAACAAAGCCTCCCCAGTGTAAACACAACGGAGAAGACCAAAGACACACTGGAAAAGTGAGGTAAAGTTAGTCCGTTGTGCTGTCGGCTCATGGGCAGGGCAATATGAATTTCACATCAAAAGAAGAATTTGTGCCAATGGAAAAGATTGTCAGCTCCAAATTCCAGGGCTTCATCTGGCCTCCATTTCAAACACCGCCCGAAAAACAGCCCAACTTCAGCTGATTGTTAAAAGTTCAAACTGTATTAGTGACATATTCAGGTCAAATCACCGTTCATACAATATTTTAAAAGCCTAATCTGTGATAAGCTGAATGTAAATACAGGTGTAGCAGCACAAACTTCAGAACAAGATTCAGAACAAATGGGCATAATGAGAAAAATATATTAAATAAGAAATCCTGTACATCATATTGATTACATTCCACAATCTATTACACCATTGTTTGAATGTCTCATAAATCCAACTGACTTTGAAGTGCAAATGGAACTACAGAGAGACTTGCAGAATGAGTGTACATGCACATTTCATGCTCTTGATAAGCTTTGGGAAATGTTACACGCAAAAGATTGGGTATCTACATGAGGCTGAAATGGTTAAATAAAGGATGTTCTTGGAAAGGAAGTAAGCACTAAGGGGTTGAAAGGTTTTCGTTCACTTCAAGAGGATATTGGAGGAAATAGAGGAAGAAGGCAGGGAGAGGGAGGTGTGATTCAGGGGAATTATGATTTTTCAGCTAAGTGCCCTGTAGTAACAGAGCAACAACAATACTACTACTATTACTACTGCTAATAATAATAATAATAATAATAATAGCAAGAAGAAGAAGAAAAGGAGGCGTTTTCCTGAATGCCATGTATTCCTGGGGGTTTGTTTCAACTAGGGTCTCTGTCATAATGTTACAGCTGTGATTCTGAGCCGCTGTCAGACGCTAAATAACTTCTTACGGGCTCAAATTAATACATTTCATCGCCATGGTAATTGGTTTGACTCTGTTTGAACCTAATTACAGACCATAATTATCTTCTTTTTTTCCCCCCAGGCTGGTCTGTTTGAAGATTATAGCCTCGGTGGCCAGCAGCTGACTTGTGGACCAAAGCTACTGTATGGACAGTCAGGGGCAAGGAGTTGAAGCTACTCTCTCCGCCTCTCCGTTTGGTGTTCCTTGTCCTCCATAGTGGCTGGCTGCTCTTTCTTGCTTTTTCTATTCAATTTGTTTTTTTCTCTTCCTGTTTACTCGCCTCTTTTGGTTTACACAAACACACACATAAATGCGAAAAAACACAGAGATATACTCTTTTCTTGATCTTTCCCTCTCTCCCATCCTTTCACCACACCTTCCTTCTCCCTCTCTCTGTCCAACCATTGCCTGTACTGCTGTTGTATGGATTAGGGTTAGACAAATATATTGGTTTGCCAATATATTGGGCTGATATTGTCCTTTTATTAAATATCAGAGTCATCCAGCACTGATATGATGTAGGTTTTGATTTTCTTTGTACATTTTTCATATTCTTTCATATTTTCTTTCTCTCTCTCTCACTCTCCCACTTTATCTCAGATTTTTTCATCCTTCACGTCTTCTTTTACTGCTTCTTTTTTGCTTTTTCTTCATTTCTCTCTTTCTTTTACTCTCTATATACTCTCTATACATTTTTTCTGATTTCCCTCTTCCCTCTCTCTCTTACACACATCTACATCCACACACACACACACACACACACACCTATCTCTGTACGCTCCTCTCTCTTTCCTCTATCTTCCCCTGCCTCTCTTTTTCTCTCTTATCCTCTCACCACAGCTTCCACCAGCCTTTATCTCTCCCCTCCCTATACCTCTGTCTCTCTCTCTCCCCTGTCGCAGGAAAGATAAAGATGATTTTACAACACACTACATACACTTCATGTACAATGGCCTGGGGGAATTCCCAGTGGGCTCTCTCTGTGTGTCTGCCATTACCCTTGTGGTTGGTCTGTAGTCTGCTTTGGCGCCCCACTGTGACAACGACTGCTTTTCTATTATGCTTGCTCCTGCGATAAATATGATGTCTGATATCGCCCTGATGTAACCTGCCTCTCGAGTAATCCCATGCCGCCACTGCTGTTTGAAAACTCGGCAGAGTATCCACAGAGTCTGCCTTTGTGAGAGTTGAGAAAACTTGGGCAGTTTTCCCACTGAAATGTTCATTTCTGGCAGGGATGGTACCGTGTGAAGCATGCAATAGAGAGACGAGCAGTTTTAATTCAAAACCTGCTCACTCACTTACACAGTGGATCAAGTTTGTAATTCATCATGAAGTGACTCGCCATGTGGGAATAATGCAAAGTTTCAACAAACGTTCAGTTAATTCACCATCCAGACAGCAGAGAAGCAGGAAGAAGTTTAGATGCTGCCGCTTTGTGTAGAGTCAGCACAGAAAAAGTTTGAGAACGGGCAAAGACCAAAGACTGAATATAACCGAGGAATTTAAATGTTATCTCAAAAAGTTGCCAGCCTGTGTAGCAGGTGACCCTCCTTGATTCATCCACCAAAGACTAAATTTACAGACATTTAGTGCTTGGCGGGAGGTAATTTTGCCCCCAGACACACACACAACTGATATTTCATTTTAGATTGAATTGATATACTCTACCTACGTGTCTGTCTTTGCACTTGCAGTAGGTGACGGTGTGTTGCTGTTTACCTCCTGTCTTTGCACTTACTGCATTTTTGACACTCTAGAGAAGGGGCTTTAGAGAGGACACAGAGTCACATTGTCTATACATAAAATAGATAGCATGCCATAGAGGCAATATCAACAAACAAAGATGTCAGTTACTTTGCCTTTGCAGGGGAGATGAGACCAAGGTCACAAGCTGGATTTAAGATAAGATGAAACGTTATTGATCTCTTTGGGGACGATGGGTCATTGCAGTTATGTTACTGCAATGTTAAGTAGACTGAAATAGGTGGGAAGTATGGTAAAGAGTATGGATTACTTACATATATGGATTTACTAAGAGTTGTTACTTAGTTGTTAGTAGCAGCCAAAATTGTTTACTTGACTCTACAACATTGCAACTAGGAAGTATGTGTCCTGGACACACAGCAGTTAAATGTATAAAGTCACTAAACCCAAAGAGAGCAGACTATGGAGATTTTACAGCTATTGTGAAAGCAATATTACAATTAGGGCCAGAAAACTACTTGCTACTGTAAAGTTGCCTTGAACAGCTTCAGAGTCTTATGCCTCTGATGAGGACACTTGTGCCATTTAATACACTGCTCCTGGTGTTAAAAGGTTAATAACAGAAACTGTCCCTCAACAGCTGCAGAAAAATCAGGTTTTAAGCCGAGGTGAAAATGAGGCCTGTTTGTCCTAGCAATGCCCTTCTGAAGCTGACGGCATGAATTAGTTTTAGTGGCTTTGGAGAACTTTGCCATCTCGCTATCGCCTCTCTAATCTTTCAATTACTGTGTGTGTGTGGAGGGATTGTGGAGATATATAGATACTCACAAGCATGTGCACGAGTGCACCTGAATGACTGCACACACACACACACACACACACACATACATTCTCAAATACAGACATACACGCATATACACATGCAAGTGCACACGTATGCCTGCACACATGCAAGCACACACTCATGCAGACATACACACACACACACACACACACACACACATATACAGTGGGCATAGATGAGGGACTACCTGATCAGTGATCAATACTTAGACAGTATTTATGCACCAATGCCCACTACTGCTGAGTGGGAAACAGGAAAAGCCTTTGTGTGTGTGTGTATGTACACTATAATATAATACATTATAGCAAAACTCCCATAGTACAAGCCAACAGAGCAATCCAAACTATTAACTGCGACAATTCACTTTGGAATAGGAATCACATGGCACGGCAAGTTTAGAGCTACTCTGCTAATCTCTCAAGCCAGATTCCTCTCCCTCTCTATCACTCTTTCTTTCTGTCTGTCTTTCTCTCTCTATCAACACGTTTGTTGTTCAAGGAGAGAGAATCTGGCATAAGTCATTTGTCAAACTGAGATAGAAGAAGGAAACATGAAGCAAATGTTATTTCTCCCTTCGTTTTTCATCCAATGACTAAAGGGTGGTGCTCAAAGATAGGAGGAGTGACGACTGAGAATATTTTCACATTTCCACATCTGAAGGGTTTCATTCCATAACGCAACATATTCATTCAGTCAGTATTTCAAAATTGTCAATGATTCTTTCCTTAAAACCATAACTGTTTAATAGGCAAACATCTTAACAGGACTCTTAACTTTATTGGTAAGCCATAATGTGCCAGCAATCATTTTGTAATAGTGCATGCCAATTATTTTAAATGGTGGATATCCCATTTTGGAATCAAACTCTTTTTTTCACATTATGACCGATAGTCTGGTTAGTTTATGGGTGTCTGAGGTTTGAATATGGTTGAATACGGTAACATGTTAACATGGAAACAGTCAGCAGATTGTCCCTCCTAGAGATAACAAAGATGAACTTGACTTGACAGTTGGGTCTAGGCAGGTCAACTTGGGTCAACTTAACCCAAACTATGTCAGAGAGTCACTCAGACTGGACCTCGCCTTACAATATCAACATTTTACAATAGGAAAAAGGTAAAATAATATTTTTTCCAGAAGCCGATATTTTTAACTTCATATTTATCTAGATGGCTATGTCCGTGTTGTGATCCATACTTCTGATACATTTCTAATTTATAGTCATATATCACAGGGCAGTTTTGGATTTTGTCAATTACCGCCAATTGGAAGCTCGTCAAGTCGGCTAGTTTGTAAAGTTATATGAGCAGATAAGCAGACTGAGAACAGACTATATACTGGGTTATGGATTTTATGTCACAATAAAATATATTACCCATTGCAGTGGTCAAGTGCAAATGCCAATGACTTGGTGCTGACATTTCAAATCTAATGATGTCTGTAAAAAGTTGCATCCAGTGTGTTCCAGCCTTTACATTTTAGGCATTTAGGGCTTATGCAGAGGGCTTATGCAGTGATCTATTCCCAGATCACCAAAATGGCAAATCCACCACATGAAAAAAGTGACAACTACTTTTACAAAATGATTAACGGCAGAAAGTTAAAACAGATTATGATACTTTTGAAATGAAAGCAGGTAACTAAGTCCATGGCTTAATAAAATAACACTTTTACAGACTGGATGCTCTAGATTTTAGAGATAGTGAACTAAACAAAGGAGATGGTGGTGGACTTCAGGAGGACTAGGGCCCCGTTCTCCATCCGACTCTACTTCCTGAGGAGGTCCTTCAACATATGCAGTTCTCTGCTGCATATGTTCTACCAGTTGGTTGTGGCTAGTGTCATCTTCTTTGTGATGGTATGTTGGGGTGCTAACACCAGGACCAGGGATGCCAACAGACTGAACAAACTGATCAGGGAGGCTGGCTCTGTCATGGGGATTAACCTGGACATTCTGGAGGAGGTGGCAGAGAGAAGGATGCTGGCCAAACTGCCAGTAATATGATAAGAAACTGGTGAGGAAAAATAACAAGCTGTCCATTTAAAGAGAGTTAAAGATGTCTCACCATCATGGTTAGCGTTGCCGAGTGTCCAGGGTTCATCCGAGTCGAAGTGTGTGTCACCTCCGATGCCGGGGCCAGGGAAGTAGGCGTGGGCCAGGAACCCCCCCTCCCCGTCGAACGGAGAGCTGTCACCGTGGAAACCGGAGGCAAAGAAGATCATGATGTCAGCCTCCTTGCCCTCGTTTTTGATGTCTGAGTATGGCACCTCCTGATGAGGTAAGAGTAGAGAAGAGTAGATTAGAGTAGAATAAAGAGTAGTCAAAAATAAAACGTCACATTCAGATCAGTTTCATCGATGGTTTCAATTCCAAACATCCTCATCAGTTCTACTTGTCTGGTTTTGTTTGCTCGACTTGGCAAAAGACAAGATTTTACTATAGATAAACACAAGAGAGGCAAAATACATTCAACATCTGCAATAACGTGAAGCTCAATTCTCTGTCAATTTTCTGTTACCTGGAAGGTGAGTGGTGTGACGGTCTGCCACACATCAAAGGCTTGTCGGATCGCTCTCTGGGTGTCCTTCTCCCCGACTTTAGGGGTAAAGTTAGATATGCTGTCGGACAGAGAGGGAGGGCAGAGACGGGGTGGGGGTTAGTTGGTTATGAGTTAGTTTTTACATCGTTTTTCTTTTATTTTAGCGACATTTTTGGTGCTCAGCCTCACTGCTGTGGTGTTTCTCGCTGCACTTCCCAGAGGTCACTTGTCAATCAAAGTGTGGCCAGCCCTGTGATGTGTTTTGCCTTTATATTTCTGTTGATGGAGTTTGAGTTTCTGTAGGTGGCGCTCTTTTCTTTGTCTATTCAGCCATGGTGGCTATCGCTGCTCATGCTAACTACCCAGTTCTTTTTCTGCTTATTCCACACAAACCACTGTTGCTGCTGCTGTTGGAAGTGTAAAAGGTTTTTCCTGGGAAAAGATACTTTGACACCTGAACAGCAAATGTAAAAGCTTTTATGAACTGGATATAGGTTGGATCACTATTGTTTATTATTACTTTAACATAATGAACCCTAGTAATGTAATAATCAATACATTACCAGGAAAAAAATGTTATTATCTGAATGTTCACATCAGTGTAAAAAGCTTTTCAGTCAGAAAACTGCCTTTTTTTCTGAAGAGTCCTATTCAGTGGTATCACTGGTTGTTATTGGGAGTTTCCTGTGATTACAAGCCAAAGAATCATTACCTGATACACAATCTTATCGAATACTGGGCTAAAACCAGACTATGAGACATTTCACCAAATACCAGTACCAAGTGCTTCACATCACAAATCAGATCAAAGCAGATCAACTCAATTTATTTTTCATACAAAGGTGCTAGATCTCTTTAATTGAGAAAGATGGATATATGTCCAATGCCTGCAAAATTAATGTTCCAAGTTTGTATTGTTCAGTAAAATTGATGGATTGGTAATTGGTATTGGCCAATACTTTAGGTTTGGCACTTAGCATGGTACCAGCAACATTTGTTCCGACACAGAGTGTAGGCTAGACTGTTTATGTATGTACAGCTATAAGAGACAGCAGAGAGGTCATGATAGACTAATTGCAGGAAAGGAGATGCGCCATCCATGTATGCACCGCTGTGACAGAGGAGAAGGGGGATCATTCCACGTTACAAAACTCATTTCACACTCACTATATATTATTGAGAAAACCCTTCATGTAGCATCTTTAAAAACCCTTTCAGACCTTTGGTATCAATTTCTGACAGTGCCGGAGAATAAAAGTGAGAGAAGATGTAAGGGGAAAGGGAGTGTAAGAAAAAGTGGGGGGGGAGGCAAGGAC
Source organism: Monocentris japonica (assembly GCA_900323365.1). NCBI lineage: Eukaryota > Metazoa > Chordata > Actinopteri > Trachichthyiformes > Monocentridae > Monocentris > Monocentris japonica. The sequence goes on from OOFE01013249.1 coordinate 19,401, forward strand.
AAGTGAGAAAGATTAAGAAGAAAGTGACAGAGAAAGAAAGCAAAGCAAAGCGAGGGGTTGAAGCCATTTCACACAATCTATTTCTCAGCAGGGGGCAAATGCTTTGTTCCCGTCCAGAAAATACATTATGGAAATAAATGTCAGCACATTAAGGAAACGCCATAATTCAACATTTATACATGAATGCACAACAGCTTCCTGATGTATAAAAAAGTCCGCCTGGCAAAGAAGCAGAAATGTTTATTGCACTTCCCTTAGGTTATGGGTAGTTGGCTGCTGTGTCGTGCCAGGAAGGGATGTGCACTTGTTGTGAGCTGCGATGGTGTGAATATAAAACATGATTTGAATTATCAAGAGGGTGATGTAGAATCGGAGTGAGACATTAATACGGTTCCTGTGCCATCTTGAATGATCCTGGAAAATACAACTCAATTTAATTTGCAATTGTATTGTATGTTTCCTATGTTGGAAGGGTAGTTTGCTGCGATGCTATGAATGGCTACATGAAGAAGTTGAGTCATGAGCCGCTGCAGTAGTGTGAATATAAAACATGACTTGAATTGAGGATGTAAAGAGGACGTAGTGGAGTCTGGGTGAGTTAATTAAAAGAGTGCCAGTTTGTTTGGAGTCTGGGCCAACTCAGCTAATCTCACACGAACATGCTGACTTTTAACGGAAAGTACAACTCAAGAGTCAATCGTAGAGCGTTAAGACAATTTATTGGACTTTTCTTACAAGCAGTTGACTGCAACATTGTGCTGCGAAAGGCTATATAAACAACTTATTGTGGGTTGAGATGTTGTGAATATTCTGCAGCGTGTATTCACACTACTGCAGTGTGTATTCAACTTCTGGAGGGATTGTGAGCTGCTTGACTCATCTAGAATAGGCTGAGTATATTTTTCTTGCTTATCAAGTTGCTATTAGCTGTACTTAGACTGCTTCAGTACTAGTGCCTTATTCAATAGTCTGTTGTTAGATCCTAGTTGGTCAGTTTGTCTTTGTAGCCACACCTTCAGGCCTAACTGTTTTTGTTTGTCCTTATATCTTGTTGTTTTAGCTGTTTTGATTTAGTGTGTTATTTTACTAGCTTAGGGTTAAGGCAAGTAAGCCCAGTTTCTGTTTGTGTCATACCCCCAATTGGAGGTAGTTTCACCTGAGCTAGGACAATTGACTTGTTAATTGTCTGGGAGAGGTCTGCACTCCTGGCAGACAATTAGCAATCAGTGGAAGCAGTCTTGAATCACTGCTGCTTTGAAAGCGTCAAGCAAACGAAGGCTAGG
>OOFE01013250.1:0-10492 GCA_900323365.1 Monocentris japonica
AACCATGAGCACATTCATATTTAGTATGGGAATGTATTTATGATTTCTGGTGACTAGTAGTTCCTACGTTGAATCCTACGTCTGCTAAATGACTGGAATGGAATGGAGGAATGGAACCCCCAACCCTGGTAGTGTTAGTACCTTGCTCTACCCATTGAACTATAGAGGAATGGAACCCCCAACCATCTCTGTTCTGTCAATGCCCACATTCACTAACATTCTTGTCCAGATGTCAGTCTGCTTTATTACACTCAGTATTACTCAGTGAAGTGCCCTTGAGCAAGGCACTTAACACTCAACTACCAATAGTAGAAGACTGCAGTTGCACTGGTGTTCTGCTACCCTTTCCTGGAGAAATAAAGATTAAAAGTCAAAGGTCAGAGTCCTACCAGGTCTCTCAGCAGGTTGTGCGCGGTCTGGACCAGGTTGCCTTGGAGCTGGCAGGTTGGCATGGTGACCACCATCAGCACCAAGCTGAACAGCTGGAGAAGGAGGAGGCTGGGGAGTGATGGAGACATGGTTCTGAAGGTCCTGGTTCTGGTAGTACTGATTCTGATGGTTCCTGTTGTTCTGGTGGTCCTGGATGTTCTGCTGATTCAGATTGCTTTTGTGGCTTCAGGTGGGTCCAGAGGTTCTGATTCTTCTTCAGGTGGTTCTGAATGGGTTCAGCGGTACTACAAAAGGCTTCAAGTTGACTGTAAATAGAAATGTAGCATATTTTTAAAGGAATGGTTGAAATGAAGCTCTGGCCTCTTCTTCAGATGTCTGAGATGCTTTAGGAATGTTCACCAAATGTTTCAGCCAGGAGCCTCAAGTTTGTTCAGGTGAAGGAACAGATTGGCTCAATGTCAGAGACGAATGGGGCCTCATTAGCCAATCAGAGGCCTGATAATGTGCCATCTCCTGGCTGGTGTTTCTGTGAGTCATTCAAACCACATTGATTCTCTAAACCAAACCGCAGCAATTATCTGACTCTGAGGAAGAACTGAGAGCCTAGGAGGTGACTCACCTGAGATGCTGCTTCTTCAAGACTTCAGCTCAGTGTGTTGTAAAGTCTTGTTTGTGGTTGTTTGTGTCTTCTAGAAGGTTGTGAAGTTCTGGATGTTCTTCTGGTTCTGGTGGTTCTGAAAGTTCTGGATGTTCTGCTGGTTCTCCAGGTGATTCAGGTGGTTTTCAGAGGGTTCAGCTTGGTGTCTTCTAGATGCAGTGAATCTGCTCTGTCATCTTGAGGTTTAAATAAAGCTCAAGATGGATGGAAAGTGAAACTCTGACATCAAACACAAAAGTCAATTTCTTTGAATTTTGGAAATTTTGGGCTCAAACCACAACGGGGCAGGGTTTCTCTTTTCATCCCGCCTTGGTCTGTGCCATGTAACACAACAATGAGTCCCAAATAATCTGTGTGTGTGTGTGTGTGTGTGTCTGCGTGCACGTGTAGTGTCAATGTCTGTCTTGTGTCAATCAATAGAACAATAGATCAATAGGACAGAATAGAGTAGAAAGCATCTTCATAATGCATAAATCATAACGCATAGCTTTGTGTTTAAAGGGATCCTAGAATTTACTTGAAACAAAACGTTGTGATAAAATTCTGCCAAGTATTTTTCCAGAATGTAGCTCAGCGGCTGCTCCATGACCAGTTTTGGTGGCAAGTTTATGGTCAGTGAATCTGTATTGAGTTAAGGAAGTCATACTCTCTCTTTCTGTCTCTCTCTCTCTCTCCTTGTCTCTCTCTCTCTCCCTGTCTCTCTCTCGATGCCAGTTTACCAGCTTGCCATCTTACCAGTCTGGTTCTGCTGAATGAGGTCTGGTGATTCCCCTGCTGCTTTTTCAGAGGAATGTGATGAATGACAGACAGAAAAGGAAAGTCCAGTTCAGAAATCACCTCATTCTTAACTTCATTCATTCATTTGTTAGTTCATACATATAACGTTGGGTATCTCTTGATCAAATTAATTTGTTGCTGTTGGAGGATTGTCTGGTTATTCTATTGATAAAATGAAAAGATCTTTCCTCATAATTCTGAGATATGTTCATGTTATTATGAGCACAGGATGTGGTAATATCAAGAATGAGATCCCAGTAAAATTCATCCCATAAGCCTGTGGCGTATTGATTCATTTATGGTATGGCAACAGCCCTCGACCACAAAGCGCTACAGAGGGTGGTGCAGCCAAGTCCACCACTGGGGCCGAGTTACCTGCCATACAGGACAACTGAATATCAAAACCTAAATCGAAATGATTGGCAGAAACCACTTCAGAGCATGAGAAAGACTAGACGCTTAGTGGTTAAACATTATGGATGTGATATGTGCAGATAGTTTGGATTTGTACATTAAGTTATTTATTGTTTTATTTTGTTTTAAATTATATTGGACAAGAAAGCAACAAGACAAGATTTAAACACATACACACCAATTAGAAAAATATCCAAAGCTGGGTTTCCATCCATTTAATCACTCTTTCATTCATTTTGTCTTCCTGCTTATACCTCTCTGGGGCCAGGGTGCTGGAGCCTATCCCAGCATGCAAGTGGAAGACACCCTGGTGGAGTGTATCCCAGCACACACTGGGCGGAAGGCAGGTCTCCAGTCAGACAGACAGACACTCCCATTTATACCTATGGACAATTTAGAATCACCTGTCCAGCTGACAGGAAGGAAACCAGGAGAACACAGAAAGGACCAGGAATTGAACCCCCAACCTTCTGCTGGGAGGACACGGTGATAACCACTGAGACACTGTGATGGCCATAATAATAACAATAACCTTTATTAATAAAGCAAGGTACAGACCTAGGTTAGTGTACAGACAAACTACAAGATATTACGAAACGTGTTAAAAACACAATTCACCGGATTAATAAAACAAACTTACAAATACAGACCATAGTTCAAGTAAAAGCAACGATAAAACATTATGCTTTTAAAAGGGTTTTAAAGAATACAAACTTTGTATATATACTAGAGAATAAAGAATATATAGACTAGACTACAGTATAGAGACTATATATATAGGAGACTATATAGACAATATATACTATATATACTAGACTATTGTAGACAATATAAACTATATGTATACCCCTCCTTGAATCGTAACCTTATCTGTTGGACTTCTGTGCTAGTCTATAACAAACAACATGATCAAATACAAGGAGGCTCATCAGTGTACATGGTACTACACAACCTTGGGCCAAAGGTCAAGGATCGACTTTGTAGTTGTTTCATCAGACCTGCAGCCAAATGTTCTAGACATTTGGATGAACTCTCTGTGCAAACTTCTCCTGTATCCAGGAAAAGGTTGGGGACATGGAGTCCGGATGAACCCTGTCATGTGGATGTTGGGTGCAGTGCTCTTGGATTGGCAGACAAGAGTGGTTATGCCCATTTTAAAAAAAAGGAACTGGAGGGTTTGTTCACTGCTGCCATTTAGTACCTTTACACTCAGAGTTCCAGCTGTGTTCACATTATTGCTATTACATTAAGCTCATTCTAGGTGGACATCAGACTCTGACAAGGGTGTGCCTTGTCCCCTCTCCTGTTTGTGATATTCATGGACAGGATATAAAGGCGCAGCTGAGATCTGGAGAGTGTCAGGTTCTGCTGTTTGCAGATGATGTCATCCTTCTGGCTTCATCGGATCAGGATCGCCGATGTGCACTGGAGCACACATCAGTGTGACGGGTCGGGATGAGGATCAGCACCGTCAAGTCTGAGGCCATGGTTCTCTCCCAAATGAAGGTGGCCTGTCCCCTGGGACTACAACACCCAGCATGCCTTGGAGTAGGCATGTTGTCCGGCCTGGACAGCTCAGTCAGTAGAGCATGAGACTCTCAGTCTCAGGGTCGTGGGTTGTAATTCTGTAATGTAATGTAATGAAAAGGATGTCAGGGCTTCTCTGCTGCCCGTGGCCACCAAGACCCTGACCTTCAGAAGCAACTAGAAAGTGGATGTATAGATAAATGGATGGTGACTATATGTACTGCACTATATAGACTATATATACTAGACAAAAGAGACATATTATAACAGCCTTTAAATTGATAAAGTGAGCAGAAGGCTGCTGGTAGTTCACGATGCAGTTAAACTCCAGAGGTTCATCAGACCCCCAGCTAGTTTACATTTAGAAAGAAAAGAAAGACAAGTAGAGTTTAGTTAGAAAGATGACAGGATGCAGTTAAACTCCAGAGGTTCATCAGACCTCCAGCTAGTTTACATTTAGAGAGAAAAGAAAGACTGCATCACTAAATCTAAACACAGGAAGGAAGTCACTCCCCCTCCCCCCCTCTCTCTCTCTCATGTTGCCAGAGCAGAAAGTCACTAATATAAACAATGAATTAAACAATAAATTAAAAAAATACAAAAAGTGAATAAAAAACAGTACATGGAGTGAAATAGACAATGGTAAACAAAAGAAAATGTCTCATTAGATGTATAAACTTGTATTGAGTGTAGAAACAGCAGTAACTTTGTTTCTCTTCTCTTCTCCAAGAAGAGTTTAGTTTCTTGGAGATAAACTAAAAGGTGTTTTGTCTCTCATTTCTTGAAATTTTGAACAATTTGTGAGAAAATTATTTTCTGTCTCAATTTCTCCTGTTCACTGGATGCAAAGTCTTGTGGTTCTTTTTATGGTGACCAGTTTCGGTGGCAAGTTTATGGTCAGTGAGTCTGTATCTAGTTAAGGTATTGATAAAATGAAAAGATCTTTCCTCATAATTCTGAGATATGTTCATGCATAGGCGTTGCTAGACCTCTTTTACTGGGGCACATGCCCCAGTATTGATCTGCTGTGCCCCAGTAAAATCTCTCATTTGAGTTTTAAGCTCCAATATTTGGCAGTGGATTCATTTAGATGGATAATAACAGGAAAAGAATGAATTTTTTTTTAATCCAATGTCAAAGCAACGCAGTTTAGCCCAAAATACAAGCTGAGGCGCATACCTTGCGGTCCGGGTCCATACACTGAGGCTGAGGTGCACAATGGGACAAGACAGGCTTCACCATCTTGCTGTCTTATTGGTTGAGAAGGAAGACCTTTGTAAGTTGAGTCACAGTCAAGTGATTGACCACTTTGCCAAAATGAAAAATAGACGGTACAGTTTAATGCTCAAAAAATGAACCAACTCAGTTTGGACTTTAGATTATAAATTTATATATATACTTTATTTTAAATGGTTTAATGACTTGAGTCGGTTTTCTTGTTATTATTTGCATGTTGAGAATGTTCGTAATGTATGTTGAAATGAATATTTTCATAAAGATTAATATCTTGTGCCTTTACCAGTAGTAGTTGTTTCAGTTTCAGCAGCAGCAGTATGGCAGTGGAAGTAATAGTGGGCTAAGCAAGGGAAGTTCATAGAGCACATTGTATAGCACATTTCATACAGCAGGCATTCAAGAAAAAAATTGTGTGATTTTAAGTAATGGGGGGCCTGTGCCCCAGTAGAGCTTTATGTCTAGCAACGCCCCTGATCTGGACAGAGAACATACCAGATTCCTGGACTTGAGTAGCGATAGTGACCTTCATTATGTTTTGTATGGTTGTGTTAATGTTGTTAATGGTTGTTCTGGATAGGAGGGTGAGTAAAGAACCTCTACCTCCTCTTGATCCAGACTCATGCAATTTCCTGCTCTTCTCTTTGCAGAGAGTGAGATGCTCCTTCAGAAAAATGTCACTTTCCAGGAAGAATAATCATTTCCAAAAAGTTGCAGTGGTCAATGGTGTAAGCGTATAAGCTGCCTCTGACCGTGAGCCTCTTTAACTCAAACCCCTTTTGCCAATTACCTTAACCACATCTATGATGTGCTCTAACACTTGCCACCTCCTGTGCACTTGCTCTCTATGAAGAGACATCTGACTGCCCATAAGCAGGTTCTCAATATTACTTTTGGAGGACCTCAGGAAGTAAGCCTCAGCACAACCTCTGTGCACATTGCTCCTCTCATGCTCGACCACTCTCTGATGTATGTGCTTCAAGTTTGTCTTTCCAGTGATGAACGAGCTGTTATCTGTAATAAATGTAGCAGAAGAGAGCTTGTCTCTCTTCATAGTAGGACAGCCATTTTCTATTTGTGCCATCTTTGCAAAAAAAGCTTTCTGCACCACAGACCTCTCTGACTTTTGCTGGGGGTGAAAACTGAAAAACATGTTAACTATGTGGTTCACCACTGGTACTGGGGCCATCCATAAGACTGCCATCTCTACTGGTGGTGGTGGTGCTGCTACCAGCAGCGCCAAACGAATAAGTTGTCAATTTGAAGCATTTTGCTGCATCTGCTTGGAGAGATTTCAATCTCTTCTCCCTCAGCTTTTCAGCACCACCTTTAAGTTTTTTACCTAATTTTGAGGACGTGACACACAAATTAGTTGGTGAGTCAAAATGCACATTCCAATGTGAAATATGATAACTCCACTCAATTGAGATAGGAAAGTGGCAGGACTGTTGGGGGGGAGAGCATAGCCTATCAGATGTAAGCACCCCCACCCCACCCCTATGTAGGTTGATAGCCATAGCCCTATGGTCGAGTCGACCTTAGGCACATACCAATCGATTTTCCACTGTTTTTTAGGTCTGTATTTTAATATTTTATGTTGTATCGGCCCAACTGTCAAGCAGCCCACCGGGAAAACACCCGGTACTCCCGATGATCAGCCCGCCCCTGGTTAAGCCACAGTCTTCTAGACTTACTCTTTTGTGCTTTACCACATTGATGCATGTCTTAATACATTCCCTACAAAAGAGCACCTCCTATGAGTACCCACAACAGTTTTGTTAAATCTTTTTATCATATGATAAATATGGAATGTGCACACCATAGGTATTCTTTATTCTGTTCTTTATTCTCTGAAATGGTGCTGGGAAAGATTCAGATCCCCATTAAATCACTCATAGAAAATAGATATATACACTCACCAGCCACTTTATTCGATACTCCGGCTCGTTAATGTAAATAGCCTGCTCCTCCAAACAGTGAATCATGTGGCTGGAACTCAATACATAAAGCTTGCAGATGTGATGTTTGACCAAACATTAGAAATGGCAAGAGACGTGATCTAAGAGTCTTTGACCGTTGTATGATTGTTGGTGCCAGACGTGATGGTCCCAGCATCTCAGAAACAGCTGCCCTCCTGGGATTTTCATGCACTACAAGTTTACAGAGAATGGTGGCAGTTCTGTGGCCAAAAACACCTTGTTAATGAGACAGGTCAGAGCAGAATGGGCAGACTTGTTAAGCTAACAGAAAGGCCACAAATGCTCAAACAACATTTTGGGATGAAAAGGTATCACATTGGGCCCCAGGTCACCCCAACCCTGAACAATCACTGCAGCCACACCTCCAGAACTTAATGAGCGACCCATTCATTACACTACACTACATACATAACACTACATTTGCAGCTCTGTTGTAGTGATAAGTCTTACTGGCAGTGAGCTATGGAAATATGTATAATACTGTGCAGTGTTACATGCATGGCACATGCATACAGTGAAGCTCACTAGGTGATTATCTATCTGATCTTATCATGATCTGAGGAGCTATCACTCACAAAAAGTTACCTGAGCTATGTTTAATATTTGAAAGAGTCAGAAAAAGAGAGGATAGCCTTTTTTCCAACATGTAAATTTTTGTAATAATAATTTACTACAATTTTCTTCTTACAGTGCTGTTCACCTCCTTCTTCAGTTGGGACCAGTTCATTGGGTGGGGTATGGGGTGACAGAGGTACTGCAGCTGATAAATCTGCTGGGCCTAGCACCATGGAAATTTGATTTAGTATGAACAGCTCGCTAAAAGTTAGCCTCTGTTTATTAAATTAAATGTGAATACTCAAAGGTGTTTTATTTATGTGAAGATATGATGAAGTATAATAGCTAGCTGGCTAGCATTGCACAGTCTTACTCATTCCAGTTAGTCATTCCCTGACTAGCAAGTACCATTCCCGAGAGGGCAGGAGCAAACAGATACAGCTTTAACCCTAGTTATCAATATCTCTGAGGGCCTCTGCTAGTCAGGGCCCTCAAATTGTCCTACCACTTTATGTATTTAAAAGCACATTTGTACTCCTGTGTCAGGCTAGATAATGGTAATTCTAAGATGCCTTTTCCATACAAGCAATCTGACATTGCTTAGCAGTATCCAGCAGAGGGCTTCGGACAGGAGATTGAAAATGCAGGGACTGCTTCTGCAACCGAAAGTGAGCCTGACTGCTATTAAGAATTTGGACTCCCATTTAATGCTGAAAAAGGGGCCACTGTGATAGGTGAATGGGGATGGTTTTGAAAGCATCTGTGATGTCAGCTTTTGACAGATACGCTCCTTGACCAGCCAATTTAATGAGTTTGATGGTGTTATCAACAGAGACATAGAACAAGGAAAACTGCTCTAGTGGAATCAAACTATTGACACTTGCTATGGGACCAGATGAAAATTAGTTGAAAGTTGAAAATTAGACGCTTTTTGCCAGAATATTTCCCAGTAGCTACACCTATGGGGCTTGTACGAAACACTGGGAAAGGCTGGGAATTAAAGGGGCCGATCAAGTAACCTTTTTCCAGCTCTTTCTTTAAAAGCTGTCTCATGAAGACTGGACTGAAGGTTTTTTGAGACATGGGTTTTGAACAAGGAAGTGATAACCCCCATCAAAAATCCCTGAGAGAGGCCCATTACAAGGTGATCTACAAAAGTATGATGAGGATAACGAGAGTTCATGTGATGTTTATTTGAAGTTGAAGGATAGAGTTTCAGAATTTCCTGAAACCACCCTGGACCCTTTATGCCAGTCTCAGAAGCAGAGACAGACTGATTGGGGATGAGCCTCAATGCCACAATGTATGTAAGTACATACATTGAAAGTGAAGTTGTTACAAATAGGTTTTTTGTTGATGAACGGCCCCTGACGATCGTGGTGGTTGGAAGCCATGAAGGGAGTAGTAGGGCTGGGGAGAGGATTATGGCTTGGTGCTTAGAAGGGGACTTTCAGGCAGAGAGCAATTGAGTGACCAATATTGCCGCATGTGAAGCAGGACATAGCAGGGCAGCCTCCAACTAGCATTATGAGGAGTTCAGTGACTATGATGGACCAGTTCAGGCAGGTGTTAGATTGAGCGATGAACAGGGCTGCTTCTTTGGAAAAGGCTTTGTGAAACTGATAGAAAATGTTTTTGCAAAAATGTAGTGCAGGAGCGGGGACAGCGGAGGCTAGAGAGTTGAGCAACGGTCTCAGCGGCTTGGATGATCGGGGTTGATGGCATTGGTGGGAAGGCAGCGGGTAGGAGAGGTGGGAACCCTTGGGGAAGCAGGAGGGAAGAGTCGGATGCCGAAGCATTAGCCGCTGCATGCAATAGTACTGAGGGACCCGATGACGGCCTGCATTCTTCCCAGCAGGGAGCCGGGATTTTCTGAGGGGTCTGGAGATGAGCTGGCTTCACTATGCCCAAGGTGGAAGCATTGGGCACCAGGGTGGATGCTTTGTCAGCTGCGATAGCGAGGTCTTGGAGGAGGGAGAGATGCAAACCTGGCTCGGGAGTGATGCCCATTTTCAATAGGTCGTCGGAATCCAACATAATAAATGTAAGGTGTAGCTGAAATGACAGAGTAGGTGAAAGGGCAGGTGTTTGGGGCATGGGCTAGGGTGGTCGGATGATTCGAACTGAGGGGCGGCTCCAGTTGACAGAATTTATGAATGGAAGAGAGGTAGCCTTCCTGATTGAACTTGCACTAAGCTTACTACACATTTAACCGAAAATTTAAATTGCATTAATGGTTTATGTTAATGGGAAGTTATTATATTTACAGTTGTAACAAGTCTGTCAAAACCAGTGTTGGGGAAAGTGACTTTTAAAAGTAACTTGTTATTTTACAGCATTACTTAAATTGAGACTAACTAGTCACATTACAATGTTACTCTTTATTAAATGCAAAGTGTTAGAGTAGTTTTGCGTAACCCGCACCTAAAACATGCCCTTGCGTTTGTCATCATTCTTGTCACGGCCTTGCCTCTAGCTCCCCCTTGTGTCCCCTGTGTTCCTCACTCCTCCCTGTCATCGGCTCATCACTCCTCCCCCCCCGGCACACCTGTCTTCCATCAGCTCATCACCCCACCTGTATTTAAACCCTGGCTTTCCTCCCACTCGTTGTCAGATTGTCTTATGTGTTACATAGCATTCCAGCGGTTCTCCTCTTGGTTCCCCGGTTACTCGATCTCTGCTCTGCCTGACTCTGCCTTGCCTGATCCCTGTCTGCTTCGTCTACATCTAACCCTGGTTACTGGGACTCCTGCCTTGCCTGACTCTGCCTTGCCTGATCCCTGTCTGCTTCGTCTGCATCTTATCCTGGTAATCCTGACCCCCGCTTCGCCTGACCCAGCCTATCTGCCTACTCCCATTTCTGGTGGTCTCCGTAAAATAAAGCTGTTAACTGTTCGCCTGTCTCTGCCTCTGTATTCTGCGCCTGGATCCGCCTGTGAGCTACACGTAACAATTCAAA
>OOFE01013250.1:10512-23926 GCA_900323365.1 Monocentris japonica
GATCCCTGTCTGCTTCGTCTACATCTAACCCTGGTTACTGGGACTCCTGCCTTGCCTGATCCCTGTCTGCTTCGTCTACATCTAACCCTGGTTACTGGGACTCCTGCCTTGCCTGATCCCTGTCTGCTTCGTCTGTATCTTATCCTGGTAATCCTGACCCCCTGCTTCCCCTGACCCAGCCTATCTGCCTACTCCCATCTCCGGTGGTCTCCATAAAATAAAGCTGTTAACTGTTCGCCTGTCTCGGCCTCTGTATTCTGCGCCTGGGTCTGCCTGTGAGCTAGACGTAACAAAATGCACCTCTAACACATACACAAACTGTTAGAGGAATGTGTAAGGGAAGTAGGGTCAAGGAGATAATTGCAATCATCAGTAAACGAGTCACAAACAGACGGAGAGTGGAAAAGAAAATCAAGATCTCTGGTGGCAGACACAAAAAATGAAAACAATGTACCAAAGGGAAGTACCTCTTTAATGGTTATATAAGGAAACAACTTGATGAAAGTAGGAAAAAACAATGTAATTTATAAAGAAAGAAACGATGAAATGTTGATGAATCTTAAAGGACTACACTGACTTGGAGTTTGGCCCGTTGGTCCCACGCTTTAGTACACAGTGTTATCCAAAGTATGAAGACAGACCTTTTAGTAACCCACGGTTGATATTGGTTTCTATTCTATGGATTGTAGATTAATAACTTCTGAAAACAAAATGTCATGTCAATTATGAATCAAAACCACAGAAGCTTCATCTGTCTGGCTAACTTCACTCACTTCCTGTGTCAACAAAACAAGGTAGCTTGAATTCTCGCAGGAAGAGAGATTCCAAGCCTGTCATGAAAAACCAACCATGCAGCCTTAGAGCTGCTACAAGTTCTCATTTTTTCACTTTTAGGATAATGCTAGTCTCCTCCAATCACTTAACATGCTAAATGCTAAAGTGTTAGCATGCACACCATACAGAGCTATCTACCGGAGACACAGAGATGATTTTAGTGCCAATCCTCTCTTCAGATATTTGGCCAATTGGTCGGTAAGTGACCGATCAATGGGCCAACCTCCCAAAAAGTCGCCATAGTCCTTTATCTCGGGTGTTTGAAAGCATTAAGGTGTTTCTACCTCCTCATAGACATTGCGCAGGAAGTTGATCTCGTCAGTGAGAGCTCCCACCTTATCCTCCAGATCAGCCTTCACTAGGTAGGCTGAGTCCACATCCTGAACACACACAAACATCCAAAAACACACACACACACACACACACACATCTGGGTTACAGAAAACCTCAGAGTGAATCTTTGTTTATGTGCACTTGCATGTGAACGTACGTAAACAGCCTGTTCTCATGTCAAGTTCATTGTTATAGTTACTAAAAGTAAGGCACCGTAATTTTGTATGTATGTTTGTATCTAGTGAAACAGGAGGCGGAGCTCAAATGACTGAAACAGGAAGTTGTTTGACATTGAAACACTGGGCAAGTAGAGAGTTTGAAAGAGAAAGAGAGGACAATAAGGACAATAGAGAGTTTGAGCTGACTCACCACACCCATGAAGAGATGAATGACCGCCAGCCCAGCTCCCAGGGGGAACGAATGTGTGTGTGTGCACGCGCATGCAAGTGTGTGTGTGCACTGACCTTCTTCAGGATGACAAAGTCATTCTCCAGGTTGTTTCTCTTGTTGATCTCATCCTCATATCTGGGGCAGAGAAGGGAGAGGGGGGTGCATCGCATTATAGTGGAATACAAAGATGTTGCAGGACTTTGAGGCGTTTGACGACAGCTCTCTGTTACAGAAGGCTGTAGTGTGTAGTAGGATGAGACCGATACATCTGGCCGAGATTGGACTTGATATGATTATATGATGTTAACAGCTTCAGGGGTGTCAGTCTGTAAAACCTGCAATGAAACCTGCCAACTGCACATCACAGATTGAAAATAATAGATAATGACAACATGCAATATCAGATGCTGTCTTTATTAGCATTAACGTTCTACCCTATATTTACTTGTGCTTGTAGTCCTCCACCAGGCCCTGCATGTTCCTCAGCTCTCCGTCCAGTTTGGTCTTGTCGTTGTTCACCAGGTCCATCTGGCGTCTCAAGCCCACCATGTAGGCCTCAAACAGCGGCTCCACGTTGGATCGGCCCACCGCCTGGCCCTGCAGCAGCTCCAGCTTGGTCTCCAGCATCTTATTCTGCTGTTCCAGGAAACGTACCTGGGCGGGGGAGGTGGGATAGAGAGATGAGTTACAGGTATAGAGAGGAGGGAATGTATTGGAAGAAAGAGGAGAAAGAGAAGAGACCAGCTCAGGTTTGGTCTAGGAAACATACCTGGCTATAGTTAAGGGGGCACTAAGTAATCTATGACCTTTATTGAGTCTACCAGCCTTAGCTCACCGTCCCAGCGTCTACACCCTGACTGTGATCCTGACTGTGATCCAAGCCTGTATCTGTACAGCTTGTGTTTCCAGCCTGCGGTCGGGTGTACTCTCTGTCTATTATGCCTTCCCCCTCCAACACAAAGCCTGTGTTCTGTTCTGAGGGACCTAACTCCCCGGAGACACCACCACACCACGTCTGACCTGATTCATCAGGTTACAACCCAGCTCAATGGGACGGAAATGGGACAGATAGCTTAAATATCCCACGGCCCAAGACTGGATGTTCAATGTTTAAATGGCTGTTTAAATCCCAGATGAGTGTTCTTTTTTGACTTTATTATATTGGCGGTTCATCTCTAAGTGGGTGTCCAGTTCTAAAATCAGCAGCATTGAGTGAGATCGTATTGACCAGCGGTCTTGGGTCACTGACCCTCGTTCAGCATTTCTTTTTTGCAACCTTTAACAGACTGCAACTGGATTATCTTCCTGCCACAAATGAGCATTAGTCTTCCTGCTGCATTGGACTAATTGCTTCACTGCATGAGGGAACAACCTGTTTGATGTTTCAGTCTCACTGGCACCAGGTTGGGGTTGGATTACTCTAGATTGCTTTAGTTTGGCCATTTATACGAGGTCAGTGTATTTACCAGTTACCTTGAACCAAAGCCTTGACCTTGCCTTGACATTCAATTTTACTCATTTCTTTATGGGTGACCTTAAAGAAGAGAACAGGTTTCTATGGCCATAATGTCACCAGTTTAAATCCCTAGACTGGCTGGGAAAATCTGGCAAGTGAATGTGAACGAGAAACCAAGTGCCCTCTCTAAACTAATTGCTCTTGAGCAAGGCACTTAACCCCAGCGACTTCAGTGTAGCTGATCAGTGTAAATGCATGTGACTGAATCAGCCTGAATCGAGCGCTCAGTCATACTACCGGGTAAATAACCATAGAACAAAATACCTGACCGAGATTACAACAGAAGACCCCAGATAGAGGCTGTGGTGACTCAGGGCTCTGGTCATCCACAAAGGAGCCAACAAGGGCTCTGTTGTGCATATGGTACTGGCTGGGAAGTCACGTTGACCAACTCCTTGACAGTCATGTCAGTGATTTCAAACATTTTCACAGCTTCCAAAACATTTTCTCTTGTGCTGCCAAACCTATTTTTTGGGTTATTGTGTCGGCAAAACGTACCAGAGACATATTACATTTTACTTAACTTCCAATGTAGAATCTAGAAATTGCTTTGACACAGGAAAGTAGCTCTCAACAGAATGACTTAAGGACCATTTCTCATCTTTCTGCGACCAACAATATTTTCGGGTCCCAACTCCCTAAATTAGCACTTTGACTCTGGAGACTTTGTTATTGTGGCCTAAGGAGTGTATCTTTAGTCTGTGTTTTTGTAGTGTATTTTATTGTGGTAAGACAGTTGGCAATGTAGATGGGCAACAGAAACAGTTGCCAGTGAAACAGTGAAATACAAGGCCAAAAATATGTCTCCTGACAACAGGATACTCCCGTGTGATGAAAACAAAAATGCTGAGGCAACTCATTTCTGCACTGTTGCCTATTAGACTTTAAAACATGCACTGTGCATCATCGTGACGTGAGTGTGAAGCAGGTCAACCTGGTTATAAAAAGGTTCATTTTTGAATTTCTTACTCTGACCCAGATGGGAAAACAGAACCTTGGCACTCCTACCTCGCCAGGTTTTGTGACTATGGGCCCTGAAGTGCATCTCTGCTGATGTGAGGAGCCAACAATGCCTCTATTGTGAGTGTGTGTTACCTAGTCCGTGAGAAAGCGGAGATGTTCCCTAGGTAGGGTATCAGTGTCCACCATTATCATAGAGCTTGTCACTCCATCTGTGGGAAATGTTCTTCAACTATTTCTCATCTTTTTAATACCCAATGCAACAACATTGTACTTTATAACCCAAACACAAATACTTCACTTACTAAAATGCTGTGTTTAATACTGTATGCTGCAGCACTTTAATGTTGCAGTATAGGAGGAGGATCTTCATCTTCAATCTTAATGTACAAAAGAGCTTGTTTGGTTTGAGAAGGAGGAAATTGGCTGTTGTTCCTATTTGCAATGAAGGGATGAAGTAAAAGGCACTGTTGGTGGGACCTTAAAGAGATCAGTCATGTGAAAGCTCTCCACATCTACTCTACACGATGTGAAGAAATCCTATTGTCTAACAATTTGACCCCTCTCCTATCGGAGTCTCGTCATATTATTCCAGGCTCGATTTAAAAACCACCTTGAATTTAGTCATGAATGCATCATATCACATATATACAATGAACATTTTAAGCCTTGGGACAACTCAGACATTGTTTACGTGAACAGGAGTGGCATTCAAAAGATATTCCTGATATTGTGTAAGAATGGCTACTTGATACAGACAGGCTGGTTAAAAAGCCTTTGATGACCATGTCTTTACTGCATTGTAAAGTCACTTCTAATCTTTATGGTGTTCATGAAGTTGTCGTTTATGATTTCCCCTTCATCAAAGTGATGTCAACAATGTAATATGTGAGGAAGCCAGCAGTTGCAGGATCTTGAAATTAGCTACATTTATTAGTTTCAGTATCTTATCAATGAAGTTAGGGTCAAGAGCTAATAGAGAGATATCCCGTAACCAAAAGGTCACAGGTCTGTTCCCTGCAAAAGCAGATGTGTCCATCAACATGTGTCATAGTGCCCTTGAGCAAGGCCCTACCTGTCCACTCATTGCAAGTTACTCTAAAAAAGAGATACACACATATATATATATATATATATCTAAAATGTAAAGTAAAATGCAAGCTAGTTATTAGCTAGAGGTTAGCTAGAGTTGTTAGCTATAGTTTCAGTATTGTATCATTAAAGTTAGCTTGTGTTGCTAGTTTCAGTATCTACACAGTATCTCACGTTAGCTTGAGTTGCTAGTTATTTAGTTAGTTGGCAGGTTAGCTACTGAAAGCTAGCACGCTCATGCTGTTCCCGCTATTTCTTTAAGATAATCACTCCACACCTTTGGACTTATAGCTCGTAGAAACTCCATTCCAACTTTAAAATGTCCAGGGACTTTAGGAGATGTGTGGATATATTCAGCTTTTTTATACTTTTTAACACATTTAACCTTTAGTCTTATTTTTCCCATAGAAATGAATGGTAGAGAGTGAATAGTGACATCTGTGGTCAGGTGGTCAAACTGTAAACACTTTTAAAAGACGATCTCAAAGGAATTCAACTTTTAAACCTTCCAAGGTGAAGCAAGCACACTTCCCACTGCTTTCAACTAAACCAAACATCCTCTGCAGGAAACAAACCTTTCTAGTTTCAGTATCATATCCATGCAGTCAGCTCGTGCTGCTAGTTAGCTCCAGTACCTTATCGATGAAGCTTGCGAAGCGGTTGTTGAGGCTCTTGATCTGCTCCTTCTCGTGGGCTCGGCTCATGGACAGGCTGGGGTCGATCTCCAGGTTGAGGGGAGCCAGCAGGCTCTTGTTGACCGACAGGGACGCCAGCGGGGTGCCCAGGCCATGCTGATGCCCGTTGGTGCCTGCATACAGAGAGCTGCTGCTCAGGGAGATGCCACTGAAACCCCCTGGACCAGGACCATAACCGCTCAGCCTCCTTACCCCACTGCTGCTACGGACTGAGCTGCTGGAGCTGATCCGCTTGCTACGACTCAGACTCATGGTGGTTAGAGAGACAGATGGATGGAGATCGAGAGGTGTAGACAATTAGATGGTGGAGAGAGACAAAGAGATGGGGATATGGATGGATGGATGGAGGAGAGACAGGTGGATGGATTGGGAGATAGGCAAATGAAAGACAGAGAAGGAGGGAGAGATGAGAAAGGAAGAATCGTTCAAGCTGAAAGGTAGGAGATTAAGTAGGAGATGAAGAAAAGGACGAGTGGTAGGGTTGCAGACAGAGATGTAGTGAGAACAGAACAGAGGAATGGTAGAGGAGTGTGTTGGCTCAACACAGAATGAGCGAATGAGAGAGAGAGAAAGTGAAAGCGAAGCGAAGGAGGTGAGAATGAAATGTCTGACCGCAGTGAACGGTCTCAGGTGAATAGGTGGCCTTTTAAACCTCCACGGGGTGGAGTCAGGAGAGGAGAGGAGGGCTTGGGAGGAGGAGGAGGAGAAGAGCCGGAGGGCTCGGGTATCGAGTCTTTCAGCTTTTTAGGGAAAATTGGGGGGAAAACAAAAGACACAGACGCTTTCATCCTTGTCAAATTACACACTGGATAAAGGAAAGGTATTTGGTGGTGATGCTGGACTTTCTGGCTGCAAAGCCACAACAAACCATAACTACCCTCAAACATGAACATATGATAAATTCTATCTATCTTTCTCTCTTTCTATCCATCTATCCATCCTTGAATAGAGATGAAAAAATACTTTTTGGGAACATTGACTTTTGAAAATAGTTTTGACATTGCAGTGAGGCCAGAAAGTGAATACCTTGGGTGGGTGGAGGTAGACAGATTGGCTTTCTAACCTCCATCCCCAGGATACATGGAACAATGTATCTGATGTGGCAGAACGTGTTATGCATCCCATAATATCCCCATTTGTGTACACAGTGCCATGGGTAGAGTCCAGGGTCGTAGTTCTAGTCATTGATTTGGTGCTCCTGTGGTTTGACCTATTTAAACCTCCCTCTGCTCTCTTTCAGTGCTTGGTCTTCAGTTTGCTTGCCGGAAGACACAGCAGCTCTGCAAAGCCTCTAGTCTGTACTCGTTACGCTTGTAGGCCTAGTTTAGTTCTCCCAGTTTTTTGTTAGTGAGTTTTGGCCCAGCTTATGCCTGGTTGTTTTATGTTACATTCAAAGAGCGTAGGAGATTTTAGTTTAACTGTCTGAAGCTGTGTGCTTCTGCTTCTGGGTCCTAGCCTCTGGTCCTCGTTGCACACAGTAATGTTGTCATCCGGTCTGTCTCCTCAGGGGGGAGGGCTTCTTCTACCTTCTCCTCTGTTCTGTTGACAACTCGTCTTTACAGTATACCTAGCAGAGCCTTTGGGAGTTCATACAGACATGGAGATGGACAGATCATATGAAGGGTTTCTTCCCAAAGCGCTTTATATTCAATATATTATTGAATTCATCACGCAGTAGATGAAAAATATATTAAACACCATCAGTGATGTTTAAAAAGGTGAGTAAACTTTGACGTCCCTTCAGTGATCATCATATAACAAAATCACTTCAGAAAAGCATTAGGTCATACACGTGTATTGTTTAGGTTTTGAAACTATGTCAGTGTTTTTGTGTATGTATTTGTGAATGTGGAGCAGGACGTTGCTGAAAAACAACATCTAGGTAAGTAACATTTTAATTTCAGTTTTTATTGAGGATAAAGGGAAATACAGCTTTTATTTTGCCGTCAAGGCTCTGTTTAGTATCACTCCCTGCGAAGCATAGTTTGAAGCCAGCTGACACCTCAGCTGATCTGGGGTCTGTAGCGTCACTCGAGTTGTTTAGAGACATCCACTCCAGTACACGTGAACTTTTACAGCCTCAAAATCACATTCACTTTCAGAATGGAAAACATCTCTTTGACGTTTCAACAGGCGGCGCCAAATTACAAACTGAGCCTTCAAAGTTGCTATTTGTCAAGTAAGATTATTAGCTGATGCAAGATCTTTAAATCCTCCAGACGCCTTTTCTTAGTGGGTGTCAGGGATGATCAGGAGTTTAGTTCACCCTCTTCCTCTTTGATGGTTCATTCTGCCTGTTCATCTGCAGTCCTCCTGGAACACCCTTCTTCTTCTGTGGTTGTGTGAGGATTTGATTTACAATAACAGAAACAAAATAGAACTGTGCCGGTGAGACAGAAGAAACCCTGGAGCGCTTGGGGATGAACCTCCCCGAAGAGAAGAGAAGCAGATACTTATATAGTTTAGTTGCTATGTGATATCAGTGGCTATCGTTAAACATAACAATACATGGATGAAATCCATTTTGCGGTGGCCATTTTGCATTCCTCCAAGCGAGTATTTGATTCAGTTAGTTTGTGTTTTTACACTGGAGATCGACAGTGTAAATGAAACAAGAAAGAAATATACCATTCTTTTTTGTTGGTCCAATGGCACCCGTCTTATTTGGACCTCCTCTTCAGCTCCACCTCCACAGGGTAGTGGTCACTGATGCTGAGAGCCTGGGACAGAAAATAAAGTCATATATCAGTTTTATATCGTGGCAGGTTGGCAGGCCGGTTAACCGGGTAGAAGAGTACTAAATGAAGTACTGTTGTACAATTTTACTTGTCAAAGTAAAATTACTGGTGTAAAAAAAGTAGCTGATTTAAAATGCACTCTGTTACTACACGTGTAGTTGTTAAAGCTGCCCAGTACAACCAGTCTGCTGCTGGTGATTCCACTGGAGCACCAAATCAGCAGCTACTTTGTTTGAGACAGTCTCACCATGTCATCAGACAGACGGAAAGCTCTCTGGAAGTTGAAAGCCTTGGCAGACTTGGGGACGATGTTTCTCAGCAAGACTTCTCCATACACCACGATCCTAGCCACAGAAAATACAAGAGCCCTCGGACTGATCATGAACTGGGAGTCCTCTCAGTCCCCCCATATACACCGATCAGCCACAACATTAAAACCACTGACAGGTGAAGTGAATAACATTGATTATCTCGTTACCATGGCAGCTGTCAAGGGGTGGGACATATTGGGAAGCAAGTGAACAGTCAGTTCAAAAGCACATACTTATGGTGGAAATGTGCGAGTTACCGGTCATAGGTGTGGTCGTTACAGTTCCAAGCTGTGGTGTCGACATCATCACCTATCAGCCAATGGTAGTTGGGATCAGAGCGGATGCGGATCCCTCCCATTCTCCTCTGGGAGACATAACGTCCGTCCGCATTAAAGTCCCCCAAGATCATGATGTTCTGCACAGATAGCATCAACATCAACATCATCATCATCATCATCATCATCACGCCAATAATGCAACGCAACCCAATAAATACTGATATTTTTGTATTACTGGTGTTATCCATTTCCTCCTGACAGCGTCGACAACGTCGTACAGCTCATCCAGCTCTTTCTGCGAGTCCTCTGGCGTGGTGTGGACTGGGATCAGTACCAGGTTCTTCACAACTGGAAACACACACACACACACACATACATATAGTAACAATAAGCTAAAAGCAGCACAGTATTGCTCCTTGTTACTATTGGTGACTGTACGTAAATTAAACATTTGGAAGGAGAAAGAAAGAAAGAAAGAAAGAAAAGCTATACGGTGAGAAAAATCTCTCTCTCACACACGCACACACATACTTGTTGTTTTACAGGAGAAGCGTACGATGTAGGGTTCTCTGGCGAAGATGTCCTCATCTCCAGCTTGATTATCTTCATATTGGTAGGATTCAACCAACTCTACCTCGTCCTGTCTAACACGCACACACACAAACACACACACACACACTAGTACAACCATGTTTGTGTGTAAGCCAGTCCCACCAGTTTTTTTCTGATTATTGTGGCCCAAAATGATTTTATTTTTATTTTTTTTATTAATATTTTTCTTGTCTTGTGGTAAAACAGCAGGAATGGATGACAAATTCGAAAGCTTGTAAGCGGCCCACGATTGTTTCTTCTTTTCTTGAAGTAGTAGAGTAATCGTCACACTTTACTAAACATGATCTCTGTCTACTACCTTTCATGTAGGAGTGTTAATGTAACATGTAGGAGTGTTAATATAAGATGTAGAAGTGTTAGTGTAACACGTAGGAGTGTTGTAGGAGTGTTAATGTAACACATAAGAGTGTTAGTGTAACACGTAGAAGTGTTAGTGTAACACGCAGGAGTGTTAGTGTAACACATAGGAGTGTTAGTGTAACATGTAGGAGTGTTAATGTAACACGTAGGAGTGTTCGTGTAACATGTAGGAGTGTTAATGTAACACGTAGGAGTGTTGTAGGAGTGTTAATGTAACACGTAAGAGTGTTAGTGTAACACGTAGGAGTGTTAATGTAACACGTAGGAGTGTTAATGTAAGACATAGGAGTGTTAATGTAACACGTAAGAGTGTTAGTGTAACACGTAGAAGTGTTAGTGTAACACGTAGGAGTGTTGTAGGAGTGTTAATGTAACACGTAAGAGTGTTAGTGTAACACAGGAGTGTTAGTGTAACACGTAGGAGTGTTAGTGTAACACGTAGGAGTGTTAATGTGGAAGCATTGTGCCGATTTGACCGTTTTATGTGGAACATTGCGGGTTTTGGCAAAATTGCAAGCTCTTGCTAGTATTGCGGCAGTTAGCCGAGTTGAACTTGGGTGAATTCTTGCGATTGCAACATCTGGTAAGCATGCGCTCATGTATCAGAAACAATATTACGATACTAACTTCATGAAAACATCATTGCCATTGATACAGAAACCCACAGTCTTTTGCCTGCTGAGCAGCTCTACTGAAGCAGCTGGCGCTAGGCGCCTTGCTCAAGGGCACCTCAACCGGAGAGCGTCCTACCTGTAAAAGAACACAAACTGCTCCTTGTAGGCTCTCCGTCCCAGTGGGCTGCTCTTGGTCATCGTGTAGGGATGCTCTCTGTTGTCGCTGTAATTAAAGAACTTTAAACTTCAGACACCACTGCTCAGCTTGGAGGGATCATGCATTTTGACACTGTGCTCTAGTGTTTGTTTTTTAAAAAAACTCCACTGATTGGCCTGATGGGGGCGCTATAATTAAAGGCCATAACTGCTCCATCACCGGTCCAGTTTTGATGCCTGCATCGCTCGTGGGGGACGACATGTTAACTAGTTTAGATTAGGTTTTATGCACTGTGATAAAACATAGAAGTAGAAAATTGCGTATGTGACAACAAACAAAAACAACAACAAACAACACAAACAACACAATGTGATGAGCAAATATAGCAGTGAATTAGACTCATTCTGTACGAGAGCAGCAAGTGTGTGGCTGTACCTCAGTCTTGTGTATTGCCAAGGAAGGAAGTGGTTCTCGTTACACAGACAAACACACTTGTGTACAAAATACAAGCTTCCTACACCTTTTTGATCATCAAACTCCAGGACTTTTCCAAGACTATTGCAGGACATACAGCACCATCTCCATGACCAGTATCCATCAGAGTCTCTGATGAGACATTAACGGGACTGAGCTGAGACATTTCACACCTTTTGAATTCTAAGACTTGTCCAGGTTTTTTCAGGCACCCTGAAAGTAGTGATAGTATTCACCTACCTAGCGACTTATCCCTGCTAGGATTATACATGTCAATCTACATGAAAGCCTGAATGGATGGAGTTTATTTATTATTTCCACATTTGATAGCATCAGTCATTTTCCAACATCTAAAAACGTTTTCAGGGAAATACTTTATGTGTGCAAGAACTAACGAGGTGTTGTTGAGTTCCTGGAGGAACTTGTCCATGGCCCTGCCACTCTTGTCCACCACCTCTAGTATCACCACCACACTGTAACGAGACACTATCTGGAAGAAACAGAGAAAAACATGGAATGGATCAGAACAGTCTATAAAGGAAATAACAGATATAATAGATGTACAGAACTGTGCAAAAGTCAGAGACCACCCTTTCATTCCTTACATTTCCAGTCAAACGGCCATTCAGTACAAATGGTTTCTTTTTTGGTGTCAAACAAATGAAATTAGATAATTGACTTGTATAAGCAAGGTGAGAGTTAAGTGGAAAAAAACAGGAGTTTCCAAAACTGGAGTTCAAAAAATGATTGCAAGACAAAGAGAAAATGGGACTCCTAACAACAGTGCAAGACCTGGTAGACCACTGGAATGATCAGGACTTTCCTCTTGAGAGACAGGAAAAAATAAAGCTCAGATCTGAAAAAACCCACCCAGGTGTTTCTGTTGATCCTTCCACTGTGAGAAGACAACTCAGTACTATGAAAGCTACTCAGAAAAGGAAATGCAGCAATTTCCTGCCAAACTTTGACTCGGTGGCACACAGTTTAAAATGCCTTGTGGCCGGTCTTCTCCTGACGGTTTCATGTGTTTACCGTAATTATACTCATGTCTCAAAATGAAAGTAATGTTAAAATACCTTGATGAGGTTGTGGAGGACGGGCTCGTTGGTCACTTTGGACCATCCCAGCTTCTGGACGTTGAACGCTGCTATCTTCATGTTGACTATGAAAAAAGAGAATTCACATGGTGGGAAAAAAAGACCGTCTGAGCAATGAACCATGAAACCAAACTATCAGGAGGCAGTTTTTAAAGTTCATTACTCAGACAGCCCTGACACAACAGTGCCTCTGACTCTGCCTCAAGACACAGTTTACCGTCTTTAGCTTTGAATTTGCACATCAACTTGAAGTCTGGAGGAATCGAGTTTTGAAAACATCATTCATCTGAAAAATTAAAATGGACTTGTGGTTGTTTGGCTGATGGATTCAGTTAATAAGTTAGAGCTCCTGTGTTGAAAGAGACTGTTTTCAGAAAACACTAGGAATACATATATGTAACCATAGCAACTGAAAGGCTACCAAGATAATCGCAATTAATAAATGAATCATCGGGTAAGATCCACCTGATAACTAGTGTTGTGGGAATCTGAGCTAATTTCAGGGCAGAGAATAGTTATACCAAGTTAGTTGAATTGTTGCTAAACTGACTCAACGGTAGTTTCATGTCCTGAAGGTATGAAAATAATAAGAACAAATGTAGAAAAGAAGAATCACTCACCAGCCTGGTTCAAGAAGTTAATCCAACAGTTTGATACGGATACGGACTACCAGCCTTCCTAACCTCAGAGAGAAGTCGTCTCAGAAAGACAGACAGACAGCGGACACACATTCACACGGTTGTATTACTGTACTATACTACTAGACCTTCAGTGACTCAATTCATACCCTAACTCCTAACACACACACACACACACACACACACACACACACACACACACACACACACACACACACACACACACACACACACACACACACACACACACACACGAGATTGGCATTGTTAGCTAGGGCTTGTAATAAATGAAACATTAACGTAACCAACATTATG
>OOFE01013251.1:0-20632 GCA_900323365.1 Monocentris japonica
TTTTAGCTGCCTAAAAACAACAAATGGTCTGAATTTTGCGTTTTTAGTCTTATCTGGAAGTCGATGCTGAATAAAGAGAACCATTTATTTGAAATATGCCACCATGCTGTTCACTGTGTTTGCCATTGCATTGTCATTTTCTATGTACTTCATCAACCTTTGCCACGCTTATTGGCTGCTCTTGTCTCTGAGAATATTTAGAGTCTAGTACCAGTACAAAAATGGGACTTTGAAGAGATGTCTAATGAAATACTTCAGTGTAGTATAAAAGGGTAGAACCTTGTGGAGAATCTTATGTTTGGGCCAATTTACACAAAACAAAGGGGCATTTCACACCTGGCTCCGATGTGCTCTAGCCAGAGAGAATCTTTTGCAGTGGAAACTAATGCAACCTAAAGTTGGATTCAAAACCGGATGCTGACTGTTGGCACCCCAAAAAAATCTCTTTTGATTAGAAATCTCTTCAATGCCAAATGTGAAAAACTGAGTACCTTAGGTGAAGTAAGTTTGCAGCAGGGAGGCTCTGTCACTCTGCATCCTTTGCTCATTGTCTGATGAATGTGGTGTCAGAGTGTATGGCTGTCTGAAAGGTCACGTTGCTCAGTGGGGTACACAATGGTGGATCTACACTCATAATACAACATCCATGTTCCACAACCGGGTCACTTTTCTGGTGGTTTGTTGCTGTTGAACTTGTGCACAGCATATTCAAAATGCCTCCTCAGTAGAAAGCAGTGTGAGCTTTAAGGGATGCCATATATTTTGCCTCGCTCTTTGTTCTCGTTGCAGATTCTCCCTCCTCCCCATCTATCAAAGTGGGACAAGATGATGAATCATCCTTCTCCTGACCTTTCCAGTCCTAGGGGCTTTAGTCAAGTTGTCTAAGTTGATGCCAAGACTGGGTCTTTTTGAATTTGAATCAAGAGCCGATACCAAAACAAGGTTGAATGTGGCAAGCTAAGACAGGGGATGCAAAAATGAATGTCGCATTTGAATAACACTGATATTGGACAAATAATTCAAAATCATGACACGAGATAGTGAAGTCTTCTAAAGCTGATTATGAATCCAATTTGTCATCATTGACTTGGTTGTGTTGCCAGTTGTAGGAAGACAAACCTTGTGAATGCACCTGCGTGTACAGCAAAGTCCCATTGACTCGAGCTTTAATTTTGTGTTTCAACATCAGAATTCCCAAGAGAACCACTAACTGCATTTTAGAGCAGTTGAGAAAGTGAGCTTTTTTTTTTTTTTTTCATGGTTCTTTGCTTGAGATGCCGTACAAGAACGGAATCATTTGTAGAAACATGGACATACCTGCATTGCTTGTGAGCAGAATATTCATTGTCAATCGCTGTATGTACTTTTCTTTCAGTAGCTTGCTGTTGAACATACAAAGAGCCATAGACAGAGCACATTATTGGTATCGATCTTGTGAGGAAATGCAAGACTTATCACATAATCAGGCCTAAGGCAGAGACAACGTGGTCTTGAGGCTGGACTTGTATACTGCAGCCCTGTGTTTCGGCTTGTCCTCGTCTCCCTGATTGAAGCCAGATACAAAAAGCCACATTTTCCTCCCTCGCGTCTACAGGCCTTTTGTGGGAACTATTCCTTTCTGTCACTTGGCATCACGGGTCCCCCTCTACCACCATTTTGCATCCCTCCTAGTGTGCAATAAGTCCCGTTGGTACACAATCCATAGTTTGAGAACAGGCTGCTGTAACTGGCTTCAAGAAATACTTTCATTCTCCAGTATTTCACCCCTTCACCTCTCTGCTGAAGTATGAACGCATGCAACCTCAGCTCAAACAGATTGCAAAGCAAGTAAATATTGGTTAAAGGGAACTGGTTGCAGCATGTTGAGTACATACTTCAGCAGAGGGTCACCGTCGTCCCAGTCCTATCTTGACCCCCATCTTCATCAAGAGTTGGTCCAACTCAGTACCTCAGCAACTAAACATGTTTTTGTATCAAACTTCCTCTCTTCCTTCAGGCCACTTACAGTGACGTTTTTCGTTGTTTGCTTGATATTTAAAGACGTAACCGAGTCTGTGCAGTATCCTGCTGTCTGCAACTCAGTCGTGTCAGATGAGGACGGATGTTGTAGAGGGTCGGCAGGTGAAAACATCACGGGACTCATACAGCAGGGTTGGGTTCAATTCACATTCAGTAGGATCAATTCAGGATGTGGATTTGCCATGAGGAGGTGAGGTGGCGAAATATGCACGAATGAATACTGTCATTACAAGTCAACTGAGTTGCAGTTTCTGTTTACATTTTGAATTGACAGTGAGTTGACCCCAACCCTCATGGAGCTTGGTGCGTGGGGGAACAACGCACTTGGCAGATGGTTTCTTTTGCTCTGTAAATGATATAGGACTACCTTTTGTTTTAAATGAGGACAAAATTGTGTACGTTCACAAATTATGACCAGGAAAAAAAGAAAATTTTGTACTCACAGACGAGGCTTGAGAGTGATGGAGTTTTGTAGTCCACCTCCAGTGTAGAAGAGGTTCATGTCGGACAGTGTAAAACAGTGGAATGGCTCCTGTTATATAAAGTTAGCGCTAAACAACGTTATGGGGTTTGCAGATCTTTGTCATATAATTAAATGGTTAAAGTAAGTCTACTAAAAAGCCTATTTCATCCCCATTTCCATAGCTGTACAAACCTGCTTGCAATGTTTTTTTTTTTAACTGTTATATAGGTACTATCATCAATACCTCTAAGAACCTGCTCTTTAAATCACTTTTTGTTCATAAGTTTTTACTGACAAACTTTACGCTAGATATTGCAAGCTTATTAGTGTAGGATTTTTTTAATCAATCAGGGATGTTTTGCACCGTGCACTGTCGCTGGTGTTGACATGAAATATTAGATTAATGAAGAAAAAAAAAGACATAAGAAGCAATTGAAATTAATGCTGTTTTTTATTTGTATGTCATTTGTTTTCAAATCAATCACAAATTGTCTCTGTTACAAGGTAGAAATAAAACATAGAATTTGTATAACTGTGTCTGTTTTTCCTTTGCAAAGTTCGCCATTATAATGTGACTTAACCTAAGATCAGGAATGTCAGTTGAGGGTAGAACCGGGAGTCCGTGAAGAAGACAAAGACGAGTACAATGGCGTTGGGATTGAAGTCATTTGTACATGTGTCCCTGTCTCTTCTGCCTCAAGGATCCTTTCTTTCTTCCCCTTTTCTGCAGAGGCTGCTGCTACTGTCTGTCAAACATTTCAGCTTGTGTCAGTGGCGTGGGTGGCCTCTTTGTGTGTGTGCTCACTTATTTATTTATTACACGTCAACGGGCCCAGACAGTGCAGAGAGCCACTTTGTCAAATCAAAAGTATTTGCTTTGTCAAGTGAATGTTTCAATGCAAACTGGTTTTGCTACTGTTCATACCATGGTCTCCATCCATGCTACCATGCTTCACTTCTAATAAGAGGGCCTGAGGGCGGCTGTGGCTATGGAGAGATGGTTCCAAACATGCTTCTAAACGTGTAGAACATGGAACTATGTGTAACATTGTGTTACACGTCGTGTCGTGTAGTGCTGTAAATTGAAAGTAAGTTTGCACATGCAAGGATTTTGAGTACATACAAATTTAAATTCAGGAAATGGGTCTCTTAAAAATAGTATAAAAAGTATAAGTAATATATACAAAATTAAAACTAGAAATGTAGGAGATCTCATTTCTATACAACATGCCCATGGTCTCTGTTGCAGCATAACTGATTGTGCTAATCGCAAGGTATGGAAGTCAGTAATTATAATTTTTCTTTATTATAAAAATATAAATATATTGGTAATTCTACTAAAATGGCTCAAATTGGGGGCTGGAAAAAAGTTAAAATTTGAATTCTATTTTTCATATTTCTATTTTTATGCCAGATGTGACTTCAAGGTGCTGCTGCTAACATAAAATATTACATGGGGTTGCACTGTCCTATTTCTCAGAGCTCATTGCACCAAATATATCTATATAAATATAGATAGATGCAGTATATACTGTATACTGCCAGGTGCCCTTCGACCACAAGATGCTGGCTACTTCTCTATCCCAGCAGTGAAAAAGAAAACTGCAGGCAGAAGAGCTTTTTCTTACCACGCTCCCTGCTGTGATTAGAGAGGCAGTTCTACTCATGTCTTTAAATCCAGGTTTAAAACCGATTTACTTTCACTACCATTTGTTCAAATGCCACCATTAACTCCACACTGATGGATCTGCCAAAATGACCCAATGGCACCCATCGACTTACTCTAAGCCCTAGAGCATGTATACTGAATTCCATGACAATTGATAAGAATGTTTTGTGTTCATTGCCGTCCCCTTGGTTCGGTGTAAAAATGCCAGTAATATGTAATTGTGTCACATCTGACACTGTTAAACTATTTTTTTCCCCCAGAAATGTTCAAGTGAATCAGGGTCTGTAGTGGCTATCTGTCTACTTCAAAGTTCTTATTGGTCAAATGCCGCTGGTGCACTGGTTCTAGTTGGTTGTATGCAGTCAAAAGAAAGAAGTCAATTTTCCAGGTAAATTCCCATTTTGGTCAATTTATTAAACACGCAGGGTTGAATCTTCATGTTGCCTCTTTCTCTTGCTCTGGTAAAAAACTGTATGCCCTCCCTGTGCCACGCCTGCACCAATTACCTGCCTACCTATATCCTACCTGTGTTAGTGCTCCTGTTGTCAACAAAAGAAATACAATAACCAACACAAAATGACTAATAATTATAATAAACCAAACAAACAGTCCAGCAAATACTTAAATAGCTTCTACAGGATCTATCAAAGTGGACTTTGATGGTCCAAAAGGTAAATTCTTAATCAATTAAAGATGGATAAGTACTAGGTGTCAAGAGATGCATGACCATCTGTGTGGGAGATAATATGGACTTTTAAAGTGTTGCAACACTGAACTTTGAACCTTTAACTAGTTCAACAGGCTTTCAGCCTATTGTAAAAGTTATTTGCTTAACCACTAATTGTAGTCTGTAAATTGGAATTAATTGTCCATACTAAAGTTAAATGCTATCATATTGAATTGCACTAATCCAGTGTATTGTATTACGACTTCAAATATTTTTTTTAATTAAATCTAAAAATTTAAGCAGTCACTAATTTTAAGGGATTAAATTAACGTAACATTCCCGACACTGGTCATAATACATATACATATAATTTATCGTGCAGACACCAGATAGAATTGTAAGCTTTTCTATCATAGTGTCGCATGCAGTTTTTAATTTTACTCCTATCACCTATAGCCTATTAAAAAAGACCGCAAAATATTACGTGAAACTAGTTAACTATTCATGTGAGAGAATTTGCAAAATATGTCCAGCCAAGGACAGACAGCTGTACTGGATGAAAAAATACTCACCTCTGCTCTGCAACCATGCAAAGCCTAACCCATGTGTCCTCCCGCCCATAAGTACTCCAGCCAATCACAGTGGTTAAAATAACGTCTGAATTTTATTTGTAAAATTGACCTTGACCTGAGCGAATAGCACATTGTGTGGGCGTGGTCAGTAGTAGTTTGGTTGCACTGTGGACGTCGCTCGTCAACTTTTGGTACCAGTCGAGCCTTTAGCAACGCTAGGTAACTAGCGACACTGTAAACACAATATTTAGCTCATTTGTCTTTCTCTGTGGCGAATAACATTAACGTGTTATTTATATTGGGATTTACAACCGTTATCAAAGAAACACTTTTCCGAATTTGAAGAAGAGACAGCAATATTACTCGGTTGGGCAGGCTAGCTAACAGGACGGCGGAAAGCTAGCTGTAGCTAGCTAAGATAACGTTCCCTATCAAACCAAACGGGAGCCAGAGCAAGCAAGCAGCTTGCAATCAACTGTGTGATCTGACGATAATTTCGTTGACTACAAAATACTCCCAGGTAGGTTTTCGCAGTTGGTGTTATTGCTATTATACCACATTGTGTTAGCTTGTTGTTTCGCGTGTCATTCCTCATATGTGGATTTAATCAACAAACTGATGCAGCTATGTAGCTAATGGTACTAGCTAACACTAGTTTCCTCAGTCCACAGCTGATGAACTAGCATGTTTTTTCAGCAAGCTGTCTTGCCAAGCCAATGTGCTATGCTAATATCCATATACCTATCTAAATAACCCCGTTACCTGTTTATTTAAAACGTTGTATATGATGCAGATAACGACTCGACTGCTTTCTCGGGGGTAACGT
The DNA here is from genome assembly GCA_900323365.1 of Monocentris japonica. Taxonomy (NCBI): domain Eukaryota; kingdom Metazoa; phylum Chordata; class Actinopteri; order Trachichthyiformes; family Monocentridae; genus Monocentris; species Monocentris japonica. The sequence continues at coordinate 6,217 of OOFE01013251.1, forward strand.
TAGCCAGTGGGCAAGTAATGCCATTTCTTTTGCGGACCTAACGTTAATCATGTCAAATATAACTCTGCTCATATATATAGCTTATCATAGCTAGCTAATCTATGCAATGCAATTACAGATAGCCGATAACATTGCCCTTAATTATTAGTGGTTTGTTGTTGTCATGATAGTGACATCAAAGGTCATTGACCCCTGTGCTTTCAGCATGCTGATGGTGGGAGGCGATGGACGGATGCACTAGAATGAGTGTGAAGGAGCTGTGTGAGACTGATGACCTGGCCACCAGTCTGGTGCTGGACCCTCTGTTGGGCTTCAGCACCCACAAAATGAATATCAGGTACTTGTGTTTTTCTAAGCCACTAAGGAAATGTAAAGTAAAAGGATATTAAAATCCAAAAATTTTAGTCTAGCACATCCCTATTTGCAATGTTGTCATCCTAATGTGGTCTGTTTCTGTGTGAACACGTTTGTTCGTGCTTCTTTTGTATTTGGTTAGTTGGCTATGCAATGGATGAGCATCAGACACAGACTTAGCCCGAAGGTCTAAGTCTTAAGAGAATCGCGGGCTACGTACTCAAAGGACCTTTCATTGTTCCAGAAATCTCTGGTTTGCCATTTTTGGAATGTTGTTGAAGTTCATGCTTCAACTTTAATTTTCCCAATGGGCAACTGATCTTGCAAAAAGTATTAAAAACATAAGACTTAAACCTCAGAGCATCATGCCAAAATGGCGACTAGATATGTGAAGCATCTCTGGCTATATGGGAAAACGCACAAGATGCTGATGAATGCCCTAGAAGGGAGTTTTTGTTTTTCAACTGATTAGTGACTTATGGAACCGAGATCTGTTTTGAGTAAGCAGCATACCAATATTCACAAATGTCTCCTGTAATAGACAGACACACAAGACAGATATTATGGGTATGGTATCGGTATGGTACTTTGCTCACAATGCTATTGAATTTTCACAACTAGATTTGGAGGTGGACAGGCTTCCATTGTCATAAGAAGTTTTTATATTGTGTGTGCAATCCAACCACAGTGTGCAGAGAAGAGAGGAATGAACAGGGAGCGAAGAAGTGTGTAAAAGTAGTACTGACATGCATTTAGAGAAATACAGTAACAGTGGCTGCGTTGTCAAGCCAAAGGTTGAAACAGCAACACATGAAAAATTGCATTGAAATGACTTGCATACCTGTAGCCTATGACACAGAGACACACTGTTTAGGTTATTAGATGACATTCCAGCGACTTACACGGTATGTCCTCCTTTCTCTTCTCCCAAGTCCCCCACCAGAGGTCCGGCGTTGGGGTAACCTCAAAGAGACTCTGTTGCGCTTCCAGCGTACGCATGACTTCAAGGCTACCTTTGAAGCGCTGACGGTGGGGGAACTGGCCGGTGACTACTTCAATGGTCTGGGAAGCCATCGGCAGGAGCTGCTGAGACAACACGTGGGCTTACTTTTCCTTCTTTGTGCGACTAGTTGTGATATTCTTAGAAGTCAGCATACATTCTAAATAATGTTGCTCAACATAGTGCATAAAATCACACGTAAGTAGTACGTAGTACTGATTCTGTAGGACGCTTTAGCTTTGACATCTCCTTATTGCTATGTCCAGGTCAGTTTTGCAGGGCTATAGCAGCAGTTCTTGAAATTGTGTCGACGGAGCGTAAGAACACTTAATGCTAACCATCTCCGATGTCTGTAGGTGTATCGTTACCTCGGTGCCTTCCTGTTGGATAGCGGTGTCAAGATCGAGTCCTGCGACAGATACTCCTCAGAGACCAACGGAGCGAAGATAACCTCAACAAGGCACTGGTAATCACTCAGACTTGTCACATCGAGTTTATTGAGGCAGTGCACATTGCAGATGACAGCGCAGAGTCCCGGCCTGGGTGTGTCTGACAACAGCTATGTGCAACTTGTATTGTTGTATTGCAGGTTTGTAGGTGAGCGGGTGGAGGTCCTGCTAGGCTGCATAGCGGAGCTGAGCCCCGCCGACAGCGCTGTTCTGAGGACGGGAGTCAACGACTTCAGCGTGATGTACTCCACACGCAAACGCTGTGCTCAGCTCTGGCTTGGCCCTGCTGCTTTCATTAACCATGGTGAGTCTATCAGCACCCATGACTCAGTTTGTCACCCTTTACACCAGTGGTGCCCAACCCAGTTCTCAAGTGCTCCCCTTGTCCTGCAGGCTTTAGCACACACACACACACACACACACACACACACACACACACTAGAGATGCTTATGCACCTGCATTATGAGCTGCATCTAGTTAGGGTTGCCAGTTCAGGTTGAATTCATTCTGCGAGATTTACTCCCTTCCCAGTATTAAACAGCTACCTTTTGTCTTCCTGCTGAACAACATTGGAACATGGCATATACCGAATTCTGCTTTTCTCAATAAGCCACAGGTTGCGGCCAAGTGTGCTATAGGTGTCCTTTTCTCTTTTTTTAAATTGAAATACAGACGAGGCAACTTGCGTCAATTGAACAGAGATTTCTATTTATGTTCCAGCACATTTATGTTCCAATGTTTATCATGCCTCATTTTCTCGCATAGCTTTTGATCGGACCATTCCATTGTATGTTATGGAAATTTATTTGACACGCTCACGGAAAGTAACATGATCTCAATTTTCTTTTTATTATTTATCGTTATCGTGACAAATGGGTCAAATTATCGCGATAAATCGCCCAGCCCTACTTCATGTCACCCAGTATTGGCCTGTAATAAAACAATTACAGGAACAAGTGCGTCTGTTGCATCTATTAAGAGTTTATTGAGAATAGGTTAACAGCTAAAGAACAGTGCAGTAGGTTATGTCTCATAAAACAGAACGACATTTAGTCTGAATAGCCACAATGGGTACTTTTCTTATGCATTTCTGCATCAGGGGACATTTTTCCTCCGCCTGGAAAAGTTTTAATATCGTGCCGAAGTGCATATTAATATCATTAAAGTATCCATATCGGGACAACTTGTTGGATGATACTATTTGGGCACCTCTAACACACACATGCAGCCTATTTTTAGGTTCCTCCATCGGTCCAATAGGTGCTCTCCAGACATGAAACACATCATCTTGTCCTGTAACCGTAGGGTCATATATTTGATCCCCCAACAAAGCTAGTTTCCATCTTTGCTGAAGTGTCCATCATGGGTGCAACGCTGAATGCCCACCTGCTCCAGGGGCGTCATTCCTGTAACATTAAGCATGTTTACTTGTGCTAAAAAGTACTTCAAAAATACATTAAGATTTCTAGTTTGGATCTTTGGTTTGTAGTCGTAGCCTTATGGACTCTCTTTCCAGCAAATTGAGACAGTGGGAACATTGTAAACTTATGTAAAAGTATAAGATTTGAATAATAGAATATTCACCCCATGTACTCACTCGGTGTCTCAAGGGCAACAAAACATATTGATCATTGTTCTTCTTTATGTAACAGTAAGACACGTGACATGCATTTTCCTTTCAAAATTGTTCTAATTTTACCATCTTGACCTTATATGAGGTCGCTTCATGGGATTTTGGAGGGCGGGGCTACTCTGCTTCATAATGCTACTATGTTATTGATGACATTTGATTCCAATTCCTGGGGCTTCAAAGAATAATAAACTATCACCCCCTCTATCACGGTGTATAAAATAAAGCACAGAGTCTCTAATGCGCTTACTGTGGAAGTCTATGAAGAAATCTGATAGAAAAGACGCACCAAAAAGTGCACACTCTATACTTTCATTGTACTTTAATAATTTCCATTTCTCTTGGATTAGAAAAGAGTGCATTATGTAGGATTTAGACCAACAAAAAGCCAAATAAATGTATTTAATAAAGAAAATGTGCTTCACGGACCCGTTCTGTACAGAGGTCAGCTTCTGACAAGACATTTGCCGATGTTCTTTAGCTTTGAGCCTTTGCAAAATGAATCAAGTGCAAGCCAGATGATTGTGATGTTGTGCCCTTATTCATCTCTATGATTTAAATTAATAACTTAAACATTATTGTCTCTCCCTTTCTCTTATGCTTTGTCTTTTTGTTACCTGTTCGGGGTTGAAGACTGCAGACCAAACTGCAAGGTAATCAGCAGTATTCATTGCTCACATTTACTTAAGAGGTTGGGCAGTTACCAAAGGATTTATTTATTTATCGCAATTTATTACTTTTTTATTTTTTATTACTTTTTTATTATTGTTTTTAGAATACTGAAATTCGTATTAGAGATATCAGTACAGAAATAAACCGTTGATCATTTCCTCTCACCCTGTCTCCTTGCTGCTCTGTGTTGTAGTCGTTATGTCCCATGGGCCAACAAACCTTTTGTCTTTGTCTTTTGCTCAGTTTTTTTCCTCTTTCTCCCACCCAGTTTGTCCCTGGTGAGAAGAATGGCGCTTGTGTTGAAGTGATCCGACCCATCTCACCTGGGGAAGAGATCACGTGTTACTATGGTGCCAGCTTTTTTGGAGAAGGCAATGAAATGTGTGAATGCTGCACCTGTGAGAGGTGTGTAGAGCAGCAGATGATAATCCTCTTTTTATCTAGTAGGTTTTTGCTTAACTGGCCGTTACTTACCAGACACGGTCAAAATATTATCTGGTTCGCTTTTAGTGTGTTTTAAAATGTGATTTTTCTAATTTTAACCATTCTTTAGGAGAGGCGAGGGCCAATTCAGACACAGAGGGAAGCAGCCTGAATGTGAAGAAACAAAGGAGTCTGTGGGCCAGAAGTACCGTCTGAGAGAGAGATATCTTCGTCAAAACAGAGAGAAGGGCCACTGCCCGACAAGGCCAGCCTTTCCAGGAATACACTCAGGTATCTTTAAAGGTAACCGTTGTAAGATTTTCTCTAAAAATATCTTTAAGTTATTTAAAATGATAATTATAATTACTAGAGTAGCATTGACAAAATTACAACGTGCTGTTTTAAAAAACAAAACAAAAAAAAAACAGAAACAAAACAAACAAACACACAGGTTGCTCCAGCATTTAGGGGCCAATGTTTACCATGTCACCTAACAATTTGAAAATGCAGGTGCATATAACACTGTCAGTCATTTGTAGGCACCAAGTGTCGGTAGAATGATACAGGCCTCATAGAAACTAAAGCTATTGATCTCGTAGTTGGCATGCAAAATAAATACACTTGGCCATTTGAGAATGTCAGTTCACCAGGATTAATTTCAAAAGGACATTTGAAATAATAAATTATTTGAAATAAATAATTAATAAAACAACAAAACACTAACTGGGTATTTAAACCTGGCTAATATTGTCTCTAGCTATCCTACTCTCTTGAGGGGAAAATCTCTTCTTGCAACCCTAGCAGGGAAATTCTGTGTGTGAAAAATTGCTGTTGATTCCACCCCTAGGATGCAGCTAAGTGAGATGCAGTGGCACATGGGAAAATGTGGTGAAGTGGAGTGGAGCAGTGGGGGCTGGGCCGTCTGAATAGGGAGTGGTGGCTGACTCGGCATAGGAACTGATGTGAGGGAGGGACTTAATACTTCTGTGAATTTGGTGGAGGAATATGACAGTTCTGGATATAGGCTGTAGGAGGGACTGAGCATCTCTGGGGTGGAGGAATGTGGGAAGGAAGATAGATCTGGAAGAGCAGACATCTCTGAGGGGAAAGTGGGGGGAGTTTCTTAGCGGGGAAGACGTCTGAGGATCAGTTTTTCCCCGAGTTTGGCAGCATTACGTTTAAGCTTTAGGTTTCTCAGTGCCTTTGCAAGGAGTTCTGACATCATCTTTTTTCAGATGCACATCATCCTTCATTTGATGAATAACGAAATTCTTGTGGAGAGTCACAGACGCATGGAATGAGTGCGCAGTTTTGAATATATGCATGCTGTTACCCATGATAATGTGAAAACGAACATCCAGATGTGGAAGAAAAGTAGATTGATTCTTGCTTCTGTCCTTTTGAGACGTTGCATCAGTAGTCCCTGTGTGTACGATAAGCTCAATTTATTAGAGTTAGAGTTAATTTTTAAACCTTAAAAAATCTTTTGCTGAATATTTTGATTTGCGACAGATGTAGACTCAGCTTTTTATATGATGTTGCTTTTTAGCACTTAAAAAACTGTTTCCGGGTGCAAATGACACATAAATTCTTGGTTTTGGTCCTACTTTCAACATGATTTACGGTCCAACCAGGGATTCTACATAACATTAGATAATATGGTTTCAATGGCCATCTGAAACAACTTCAGACTTTTTAAAAAAAATGCAGCCTCTTGCAATTTGGAGATTGCAGCAGTCAATATTTCAACCCTCGTTGTCGGACACCATATGTGCTATATTCTCACACTAGGCAAACAGTCCCTAGCTTTTAAATACTTGCCATTGAAACTGTCATAACATCCATTTGCGCCAAGTTCTGTGAGCTGCTTTTTGTCAGCCTTCGTTGTTTAATTTCTGTGCCACTTCTGATGTGTGGTTTATCAGTCTACCAGAAGGAACAAAGAATCGAGCCATAGAACTAATTTAGATCAAATACAAGCACAATGTAGATCGTTAGGACTACAGCTGTTATGGCTACAGTTGCTTGTTTTTTTTACCAGCACAAATTTCACAGTGATGTATTAATAACAAAATCATGAACATTACTATACATGTAGGATCCCTTAAGTCAGCCTTTATCATATTTAACTGATCTTTCTGTTAATATGGATATGCACATTCAACATTTGAGCTATAAATGGAAAATGTGGTTGCATTATTTCGATTGGCCATTATAGTTTTGTAACGTTTTCATTGTTTAAAAGTCTTGGATTTACATTCACATTAGCATAAAAAATGCTTCTGTATTGAGCTGACCAAGTTCAACGGTGTTTCTTTTGTTCTTGTCTCCCATTCATAGCCATCCCCTCAAGGAATTCCTTTACCCAGCAGATGAAAAGAAATGCCTTGATGAGCAGAAAATTGACTCAGACAAAGAAGTGGAAACAAGAGAAGCACAGAAGATCAGGAAAGAACCCATTCAAATCCTCCACAGTCAAACAATGCCGGACAGTTCCACTTTTATCACAAGTTACACTAAGGGACCTTAGAATCAGAGTATGGCGCCACACAGTGGATTTCCTACTTAATTGTAAGGACCCAAGAAGCAAAGAGAGGGCCTTGCTCCAGCTGCTGGAGCAAGTGAAGCCAAGAGATAAAGAGTTGAATGAACTGCACTTGACAAGTGAAAAAGCTGCTGAAGAAAACGATAACCACAGTAGTAAAGCTATTGGTGAGGTAAACTTGAAGCCTTTCACTCTAAATTCCTCTGTGTCTTTTCATGAAAAAAGCAGACCAGCGGTTAGTGGCACAAGCCTTAGTGGGAAGTCCCTCAAAGTGGTGGACGTACCGGTGGTCCACCCAAGGACCTCTTCAAGAACACGGAGCATGGTTAACACCATGCTCACACATCGCACAGTTTCCAGCAACACAGCTAACACTACGACTGTTTGTCTCCCTGTTGAACTAGACAAAAGCAACAAATCAAATTCCCCCAAACAGGTGAACATGGACAAAACAATCACAGATAATCACAGTAACAAGTGCATAACAGACGGCGATGGCACTGGGTGCAGCAGCAATACGTCCTGCATCACCAGCGCAACTCGAACTCCAGTGACTGAGCAAAACGAGCACAAGACTATCAGAGCTCCATCACCCCTGTTGATGAGCAGGACACTTTCTAATAAACACACAAAGGAAGGTGTTGAAGTTCATCAAAGTGTCTCAGATGGATCCAGGAAAGCGGGGGACAATCCACAAATATCACTGAAGCAATACCTTACAGTGAACTTAATAAGGTTATCAGTGCCACAGAGTGTAAAAGCAGAAAAGACCTGTGAAGACAAGAAAGGAAAGGTGATGGTAAGAGGAAAGTGCAGACAGAGCCAACGGACTAGACCAATGACTCTGACAGCACAGGCAGAGACCAGAATGTCCAGATCTCAGCAGAAGCAGGGAGGAAGCTCAGAGGTCTCCACAGCTGAAGGTAATAGAGGGGTGAGGGAAATGTATTTCAAGGCCATTGATAAAGATAATGTAAGGAAGAGACGGGCATGTGAGGCTGTGGATGACTTGTCATACAGTGAGAAAAGGGGAGATGACAAGGTCATTGAAATACAAGGGGAAGAAAAGGGTTGTATACAAAAGGAGCAGAAGGACATTATTAAAGACAAAGTAGAAGAGCAAATAGAAATTAGTAAAGCTGCAACAACTCCAGTTGTGGAATGTAAGAGTAAAGGGGCCCTTGAAGAAGGGAGAGAGTCAGAGAGTGAAATTGTGGGCAGTGACACACGAAGAGGACAAATTAACATGGAATGTGTTAATAAGATTAAGGCTGCGGGGAAGGAAGGGGGAGATGGTAAACTATTAGAGAGAATAAATAGGAGCAAAATGGTTCAGAATGTGAGTAAAAATTCAAGTAGGGAGAAGGAGGGTATTGTCATAAAACAGGCAAGGGTTCTCCTCTCTGATATTCTAAGGAAAGATAAAATGGATAGAGATAAGAAATTAGAGGGGGTTATTGTAGGAAGAGAGATTTCTACCTCAGCTCATGAAGAAATGGAACATGGAGATGAGCCGTCTGAAATACATGGAGACAGATGTCCTTATGCAGTGCAGAAGAGGAACATGGGAAAACGAAGGGGGAGCAGGGCTAGAGGAGTAAAAAATAATACTGTAGATAAGGGACACTTGAGCAAAGAGGTTATCGCTAGAATACAGACAGAGTTAAAACAGGATAGTTTGCAGATTCAATCACCCCAAAGGCATGATGAGTTGCTCGCTACCTGCCCCAACCCACTACCTCCTTATCAAGAGTCACTAACTTCAGCAAAAGCCATGGGTACTCTGTATCCAGACATCAATCCACAGACACACATACAGTCCAATATTCCTCTGAAGAAACGTATGTTTCGCAATTCTGTGGAAATAGACTCTGAACAGGGTTTCAATTCTCCTGTTTCTGACCAAGCTTCTAAAGAAGCCACTGAATTAAACTCTTCCACAGAGCAGAGGCAGGACCTTTCTCTGTGTTCAGGTGAGCGTAGCAAAGTGACAAAAGATGGTAAATACAGATTTAAGAAATCAGATGGCCAGAAGTTAACCTCCAAAAGGACTACTAAACAAAACTCTGTTACCCGTGTGCTTCGTTCCACAACTAATGGAGTTCAGCGAAGCCATCTACTAAGGAAAGTTCGAAAGTGTAAATTAGAGAGGAAAGATGACCAGATTGACAATGCTGAGACACTACAGAATGATAACCTTGCAGATGAGGATCCTGCTAAAATCCAACAACACTGTGGAAAAGATCCATGTAAACGTCAATCAGGAATGGAAGATGGGGTGGAAATTTCATCCCTCCAACAAACCTGTTTGGAGGAAGAAGCAAAGCAGTCCCTAAACTTCAAGATTCGTTTTAAGAGAATGAGAGGGAAAGTATGGGAACTGGAAAGGCCGCGATATGAGGATTTGTCATTGAAGACAGAAAATAAATCTGATTTACTGATATGTGACCCTTTTAAGGCCATCATGGATTCAGTATCAATGTTGAACATGGAGATGGAGGCAGCTCAGGCACATGTGCAAGCTAGTATGAAGTCAAAGGGCAGATTGCATCGTTTGAAAAAGAGAGGTCAGAGGTTCAGGGAGCACCAAGGGACGGATTCCTCTGCAGGCTTAAATTTAGGCGAGGACCAAGACTGTGAAAATGTAGAACGTGTCTGTGGACCGAGTGGTTCTCACAAGGACAAGGGGGAAATCAAGGAGAAGCTAGATAGGGAGGTTTTGGGTGGGGTGAAACATCTACCAGAACGGAAAGAGAGTCAGAAAAATGCCAGTGAGACTTTGACTGTCGTAGGGCAAAAAACAAAAATTGAAGATCCTATTGTAAAGAATAGCTGCTACTTTGAAAGTGGGGTACAGTGCAAAGAGGACCTTGAATTAAAATGTGATAGTCTTCCCTTACCAATTATGAAACTACGGAGAAAAACAGAGGATATTTGGGAGGTGGATGGCATGAATGAGACGGCAATAGAGACGGAGCCCAAGTTAGAAACCGATGTCAAGAAAGAGATGAAAGGTCTTATTTTAGGGAAAGAAAAGAAAGTACTGGTAGATTTTGGCAAGCTCAAAAAAGAGTACCTATCTTCTCAGAAACTCAACAGCAACTTGGGCCCTCTGAAAACAGAACCTCCACCTTTTTCCTTGTCTCTCTCACCATTGTCTCTGTCCTCCCCTCTTAATAACACTAAAACTCAAGTTGCAGCCTCTGCTCCGGATAGAATCATCGAAAGGCCAGTACCAGAGATAAGTAGTGGAGGAAGGAAACAGAGACACAAAGTGGAGAGAACACGCAAGAGTGGGACTGTAGAAACACCCACCACTTGTCTTAGTCATACCCTCCAACAAATTGACAACAGTCTTTCCAGGCTCTCTGAGGGCTTGTGTGCATCTCAGGCCTTGGAAAAGACAACAGTCTATTCCAGTGTTTCTACTTCTGTCATCCAGCCCCTGTCCCAGTCTCCACCGTTCACGTCCCCAGATAATATGCTTTCCACTGAGCCCAGCTTTACAAACTGCTGTGATGATATTCTGGACTTCCAATGTCTCAATTTTGAGGGGTATTATCAACAACAGAACATACTTCCATCTTCTCCATCAGATCTCTGTCCATTGGAGCCTCCCACAGACCCCTTCAGCAGTCCCCTCTCTCACAGCCCCTCTGATACATGGAACACAGAAACACCATACCTTGGCCCTCCCAGTCCAGGAAACAACTTCAATAGTGAGGATCTGCAGTTTTTCCCAAGTCTCATTTCCTCCAAAAGTGACTCTCTTAGTTTAGAATGTGAAGTGAAGGATACCTCCAAAGACAAAAACCTACACAACTTCAATTTTGCATCTCTAAGCAATGTTGAGGTGACTGCTATGGATCGATTTTTGAGTAAGAATCCAGGAATGAGGCTGTCCAAAGAAGACCCCAAAATGCAGTCCATGCCTGTAGTAAGCAGGCCTCGATTGTTTGGCGCAACCTCTTCTGCTGTCACATCTCAGTCTCTTATTATTCCAGCCCAACACTCCAGTCAAAGCATCAATGTCAAAGCTAGTACTAGCCAATCAAAGGCCCATTCTCACCTTAAAACCCAGGGTCCCTTCCATCGTATGAGCATTCCCAACAAATCTCAGTCCTTCCCCATTAGTCAGCCAAACGCAGTCAGAGGAGCGCCCCAGAGTTGCTCGACCAAGTCCGTCCATCCACCTCAAATGACTAACAAATTCCTCTCTTCTCAACTCTTCACTGTGAAAAATCCCAATCCTGCTGACAATCCATTCAACTTCCAGGACAAAACCTCTACAGTTATCCATAGGGTTCTTAAGTTTCAAGGAGGGAATCAGACTCCGAATTTGTGTAGTGCACCTTGTAAAAACAATTTGGCTGCTGGCAGCCCTACCATCATGTCCAGAAAATCAGGTGTTAGTGCAAAAACGCAGCAAAGTCAGAAACTTGTTACTAATGCAGGCTACCATAAAGGTAACATTTCAGTTCATGGATTTAATTCTGAAAAGGATGTAGGCCCTCTTAGTTCCTCCAACAATCCCACTAGGTTAGATTATCACAGCAACAAAAGCAACTCTCTTTACTCCCAGTCTTTCAATAAAATTAAAATGTCATCTGACAAACCCCAGAGTATTGAAACCAATTTGATGCACAAAAACTTAAATATGCTGCCAAGACCCTTCTTCTTTCCTAGCAAAGTGTGTGAGAGTTATGGGTCACCGCAAGGCAAAGGTTTGAACCAGGATAAATCCACTCCATCAACCCCAGACAAACACCAGCCATGTTATGCTCAACATGACCCTTTTGATTTTACTTTTGGCACATCTCTTTCTCCTATGTCTCAGCACAATAGCCCCCACGTGGCCCACACCACACCACCTGGAACACCGGCACCAGCAAACAAGAATCAGTCCTCATCCTCCTCAGCCTCTTTCCCTTATGGCTATCAAGGTCCTCCTTATGTACTAAACTTCAGCGGAGATCATTCAGTGACCCTGGGTCTCAGGGACGGGGCTGAGGGTCTGACTTACCCGGGGTTAGGCCCAACAAACTATACCTACCATTGTCTGATGGAGCCTTCGGGCACCCAAGGGAGGCTGGTCCTTGAGCCCTGTGGACCCCAGCTCTCAAACTCATCTTTTTCCCTGGGGGGCTTTTCGGGGGTCAAAGGTCAGGATGAACATTGCAGGAAGGACACACAGCAACAGTGCCAGTCAGGTGACCACCACCCACCACCACCACCACCACCACACACACACTACGGACCTGTTACATCCTCCCACTCCATAGGTCCCACAAAACCTAAGAGAGTGAGGTTAGTGGTGACCGATGGCACAGTGGACTTAGATCTCCAGTACTCGGACTAATTTATACCCACCAGAGTTCACTGGATCCTAGGCTACATATGTACATCGTTTGCTCAAGGGGGATCATTTCTGCCACAAAATGTTTTGTAAACAGTGATTCAGTCTACCAATTAGTGAAGCCTGCTGAGTAATTATTAATTTTTTGTGATGGACTGTTACACGAATGAGGGTTTTATGATGGTGAAGTGGGCGAATCAACATGTTTTAGCTATATTTTTAATATCCCACCATAATTTGTGAGAGTACCAAATTGAACATGAATCAAAAACAAAAAAATGTTAGTGACTAGGACTTTGAAGTATAAACATTGAAAGCCCTCTTACTGTACTGTAACATAGCTGTATGATTTTTTTTTTATACAATGTATGGCAGTAGACACAGGAGCACCACACATGGTTGCTGGTACTTGTATCGGTTGGTTTTAAAAAGGCAGATTTGTGCCTCATTCTTTAATATGTTCTTGTGACTTTTTGAAGCACCTGTTGAAACAGTCTCGTTTTTGTTTCTTTCTTATTCACAGTAAGCTCTTTGCTCACTTTGTATGTAATTCTGTGTGTGCGTGCATGCGTTTGGCAGGCAGGTCTTGAGGGGTGAAGGTAAGATACCATGCGTTTGTTGTACCTGATTGTGTGACTGTCGCCATGCCAAAATGAATTAAGATCGCAGTAATGCATAAACGAAAGGCTTGTGCATGAAAGGTGTACTGTAAAAAAACAAAAAACAAAAAAAGAAGAAAAAATGGCTTCCAGACCTGAAAACAATTCCAGGACAACTCCAATAGGTGATGGCATGTGTGACATGAAGTGCAGCTTTTTGCAGCTGCTCTCTTGAGCGCCTATGAGGGAGGGTGGGAGAATACTGCAATATGTTCTTGCCGGACAGTTTTTAGTGTTGTGGAGCCAGCGATAGTACAATACGAGGCCCTTAGAATCCCTCCAAAGTTATCAGAAACTTTGGAATAATGTAACATTGATAATAAGGCCGCGTTACACTTAAAGTGACAATCTGTCATCGAGAGAGTCTCCCCTTTTGTCGTTGAGTTGGTTGTTATTTTGTCGTCACCGATGCAGGTACACGGGGGTTTCCATGTTGTAATTGGAGTTATTTACTGTCTGTCGTGGAAGTCTCGTGAGCATTCCACTCATGTCATGATATATGCTGCTCCATTCAAAAACCTGCGGCGAGAGTGTTCAGTGTGACAACACAGCCTTACATTGCTATCATGAAACCTGTACTGTCTTGATATGGAAAGGCCAATTATTTATTTTAATATCCTCATTCTTGAAAAAGGTGCTTTAATGTAATTTATATTTCACGTTGATTGTTCACAAATCTGTTTTTTTTGTTTTTTTTATTAAGTGGGACAGAATATTGAACTGAATTATTTAATTATAAATCCTTTATCTTACCCAGTAAACATTTTTAGTTGTTACAGGTGATATTTTCTCAGCCTTTTTGAATCGGAAGTTAGTCTTTCTGAAAGTCTGCTGTAGAAATGTACAAATGTAGCCTATTATTATTATTATTATTATTATTAAAGACACCTAATTCTTTTTGTACTACCTCTCCTCGTCGTCCTGTTTATATCTCCGTCTCTGATACTGGAGCTGAAATGTCGGGAAAAGGCCTGCGTACGTCGTCTCCAGCCATTCTACCTTGCAATATCTACTGTCAATAGGTTTCCTTTGACTGGAAAGATTTCCTCTGCTTCAATTCAAAGTTCACCTCAACCTTTCACCCTCTTGGTTGCTACCTGCACTTGCTTCCTCACGCTTTTCTTCTTCTCTGCAGTCTGACCATCTGTCCATTTTCTCTCACGTTTTCCCCTCCTCTGTTCCGGGACAATGACCCGTTTTCGTGTTTTTCTCTGAGTCTCGGTAGCGACTGAGCAGTTAATTCTGATGCCAAGTATAACAGGAAAGAGATTGTGATATGATCTGTTAGCAGAGAAAGGATGGGTCTTTGAGGTGTTGGAGTCAAAGG